>JZKD02S1767852.1:18246-31948 GCA_000966675.3 Picea glauca | reverse complement strand
TTGGTCGAGGGCCAAAAGGCCCCTAACACTCACCTATGATTCGTCCCAAGTCACTCTGATCTAGGTAACTCTGCTTTGAAGGCCTCAAGCTTGGCTCGAGCTGCTTTGACCTACTACTTCACCAGGGCCTCCTGCTTGGTGAACTCCTGAATAACTTTCTTGGTCATCGGTCCTTCCAATCGTTGTTCCACCGTGGTGACTACTTGTTCTAGTTGTGCACCTTGTCCCTCAATCTCCTCAAAAAGTGTGCAGGCTTCATTCTGCACTGGCTGTAGCCTCTGGGTCACTTTCATGACTTTACTCTGGATGGGATGGAACTGTTGTTGAACAATGTGTTGTTCCTGGGACCTTTTCATCCTCTCAACTACTGACAGTGGCTTCAACTGTGCTTCTACTGTCACTTCTTGTTGCTTTGCCTCCTGGAGCTGTGACTCCAACATCCTTAGTTCCGGGTCCTCTGCAAGGCGCTCGTAGGTCTGCACACTTCGACTACTTAAGTGCTTTCATTCTAAGGCCAATGCATTGATTCTTTCTACTGTTCTCCAAGTAGTTTCTTCCCTTTGATCTTGCACTTCCTGCAGAGTGCTTGGCACGACTTGTAGTTCCAATTCTGCCACTCTTGCTTGAAGTTGTTGAATAGCTTCAACGAGCTTCTCCACTGTGTCTTATTCTATTTGTGTGAGGCCCGACACAGAGTGAAGTGCTCTGGTGATTGCCTCCTTGACTCCCATCTTCTCTGTGAGCAGTTGTTCTTTTTCCTTCTAGATCTGTGCTTTATCCTCTGCAAACTTCACCTAGAGGTCATATTTCTCTTGCTGCGCAACCTGGTGTTGCTCTAGGGATTCTTCTTTTGCTTGCTTTAATGCCTCAGTGGCCTGCTCCTTTTCCTCCTGGACCCAACGAAGGTGAGCCTCGGTAAAGTCTGTTAATCTGCGTAGCTAGGTAGGTTCATCTCCTACTTCTGTGTCCCCTGCTGATAACAACGCAGTAGACACTGTGCGGCTCGAATAAAGAGCCTGCTGTACCCCTTTGAGCTCTGCCTCGATCCTGTTAAACATTGTCTCCTATTTGGCTTCACTTCACTGCAAAATATCCTTTGAGGTATCTGATACAATGACAATGATGAGGTCAATATCATCTACCATGAGCACAGCCTAAAAGGGAGGCTTATTGGCTTTTGAATTCATTTGCGATGAAGGTTTCTGTGAGGAACCCTTTCTTTTTTTGGATGTCTCAGCCTCTGTGATGGGATCCTTAGGTGGTGTTACTTCGCCATGTTCTTGTTTGTTTTCTTCCCCTTCATTCTCTTCTTTGTCTACTTCGTCACCTCCTCCTCCTTCAGGTGAATCTGGTGTAGTTTCCTTTGATGCACTGCTCAATTCCTGTACCTCTTCCTTCTTTTTCTTCCTGTTGTTGCTGGGTGCATCATATTCTTCATGAGTGACCATAGGGCTTCTGATGAGGTCGAGGTCAGAGAGTTCTTCCTGGTCAACTGGTACAAGGAACTCTGTAGGCCATTCCTTGGTTATTTCTTCCATGTCCTCCTTTGTGAGTTTGTAATAGCATTGGAGCTCTTCTTTGTGTTTGTCTCCACTTGCAGTGATATAGATGAAGTGCCTATCTGCACAGAGCTTCACAAGTGGCCTGAACCTATGCAGAGTGTTCGACGTCATGCAAGGGAAAGATTTAATGGCCCTCTTCAGTTGTATATAATAGGTGTGGAACACCTCATTTGATTGCCATTGCGTTTCCATGTCGTTCGAATACCATATTGTAGTGAACTTCACAGCTAGTGGTTCGGATGAATCAATTTCAAGGAAGTTCGCTCCTTCCAACATCTCCCAAGCAATGAAGGCAATGAGAACCAACAACCAACTGAAATGGAACTCGTAGCCTTGATCCCGAGCTTCACGGAAGTCTTGCTCTAACTGGTTGACAAGGTATCTCTCCCATTTCATTTGCATCCCTTCGACTCATTTTCCTACGAGGTCGATGACAAACCCCGTGACCTGCGTTGGCCTATTCTTCCTGACGAGCTTACCAACGATCAACTAGCAAGCTATGTGCACTACACCATTTTGGATGGAGGCTACTTTATGGACCTGCTTCCCTTTCTCCCCATCGCCATAGGTTTCCTTTATGCACTGCGCCAACACGCGATCTGCAACCTTCCTTGGGTAAAAATCCTATGGATCTGGTCCTTGCATGCTTAATCCATTGATCCGATGGATCAATGTCGGATCTACTGTGATGCACCGATCCAACCACAGGTAAACACCATGGTAGCATGAGAGGAGGATTTTAACATACATGTTAACCTTCTGATGTGTGTCGAAGTGTGGGATCTTCATCACATTAAGAATGGTGGACCTCGCGATGTCCACAGCGCATGAATTGGGGATTATCTTCGACTTCTTTCCCGTTGTCTTGGTCAAGTACTTGTGTGGTGTGAGGTTCTCCCCTTGCGGGATCGTTCAAGTCTATAAAGTTCTCACACACTGACTCTAGCGAACCAGTGGTATAAAAAACAACACTTATAAAGAGGCAGCTCCACGTTTCTAAGCGAAAGACTAAAAATTCCTCACGAACGATAGAGTGGGTGGTATACCACCTTAGGTCAGAGACCCAAAGAAATGACTAACTAACTCACTATGGAAAATTAGGGAGCACAAAGCACACACTAAAATTTCCTAAAGGAAAATCAAGCAGACAACTATCTTAGTAGGAAGGATAGTTACGCCAATCAACATTAGAACAACTAACCTATGCAAGTGAAAATCGAACACGGAAGAACCCTCCGAGTATACTCTGCAAAGTGAGACTCAACGTTTTCCCTAGGTACCATGGTATACCCCCGCAGTCACCTATGTAAGTCCCTAGAAAATGGGCAACTAAGTTTCCAACTCGCAAACAGTCACCATGCGGGTACAACCGACAGTCGGGTGGACCGCAATGAGCAAGATAACAAGTCTGAAACCTATCGAGGGTATCGAAATCAAGTGGTCCGGAAGACAAAAAATGATCTTGAATGGATTTGAGGTCCATGAAGCTCCGTAGGCAAATGCGAGTGATAGTATTCCCAAGACAGATCTTCACTATGCGTTCCCCACTACATTTAGTTCGGCTTTGGAGGGGTTATCTCCACTGCCTTTCCTCACGCAACCTCATGTTTAGACCCTGTTTTAGAGGGGGGTCCCGGATAAATTTCATGTCACTGGACTTTAACACTCCCTAGCTTTGACTCCATTGTTTGTTTAATGGCCTTGAAGAGTTTCCTCTCCAACCTAATTCAAGGCCCTAACCCTAAACTAGTTGGTTGACCCTACAAACATAAAAGTTTAATTAATTTTAGGTTTAGCGTTCTTTTTAATGGCTTGATTTACTCAAAAAGGGTGCGGTAGTGAAACTGATGTTGTTAAGACTCTCGCGAAAAAAAAAAACTTATAAGAACACTAGCAAAGAAGGATTATCTTTGTTATTTTTTCTTTTGAAATGCTTTCAAGATGAGAATAAAACACAACACTATGCTAATTTATTTTTCTTTTTCAAATAACAATGCAAAGCAAATGAAAAGAAAGAAAGAGACCTAACAAACTAAGTTTTTTTTAAATATTTTCTTCCAATCAAAGAAGAACTAACAAAAGATACTAAAAATCCAAGCTTAAAATAAGCAAAAAATTCTAGGAAACACAATAAGACCAAGAAGACAAGTAAACTGAAATCTAACCCAAGCCATGGATGTAAAAATAGAGGCTCTGAACTATGTCAAGAAACCTTGAGAAGTATAAAACTCAATCAGAAAAGAGGTTGGCTACCTCTTTTTCAAAAACTGTTTCTTAAACTAGATACACTATTGTTGTTTCAGCAGCCTGCGTATGTACACATGATGTTTACTAGACAGGGTGCGTATGTACGTGGGATGACCCACTGTAGGGCATGTACACATATGTATTTCCTAAACAAAAAGAAATAAAACAGACAGATTGACAGGGCAGGGAGAACTGGTATGGCACCAAAAGGTGACCATAATCCCTTAAAAGACTCAGAAGACTCAACAGAAACTCGAAAGGTAGAAAAACCAATCAAACACCCAAAATCCCCTGAAACCTTAGAGGCTTCCCTAGTACGATTGCCAGTTCTGCTTGCGGGAAAACCCCCCTATGGCTACACTAGGGTTTACAATGTAGGTAGATCAATAACCATTTAAAAGTCTCCTACTTCTCTAATTACCCCAAACATGCCCAAAACTCACACAAGAAAATCAAAATGAGAAGGATCAGGTAACTGTACCTCTACTCCGCATCCGGTGATGATCCTCTCGCGCTTGAAATCTTTGCTGACTGCATGCCTCCTTTCAAGGCTTGCCTACATTCAAAGACAGACAAACATAAAGCTACAAGCAGGCAATTCATATACAAATTAGGGTTATACATTAGAATATTAAAACATAAACCATTAGAAACATTCAACATGCCATGATTTGGGACAGGAAAAGTACTTATTTTATTGATAATACAATGATCACTTACAAACAAAGTCAGATACTGCTCCACAAACCTGATCCGGGCTCCTCTTCACCAAGCTCCAAGTGCACCTCCATATGGATTCTCCTATCAACCTTCTTCTTGGGAAGTAAAATGGGTTTCTGATGGAGGAAGAAAGGAAAATTGGGGAATTCTGAGGCAATTCTCATAAAAGGGATGCAATTACTTGGGGCAAGGAGGGCATGTGAAACGGGAAGAGTTTCACTGTTCTTATGTATATATGTGGAATGAGACCCAACACCTCCTTTTATATGAAAAAAAGATGGTTATTCGGTTGGGTGATGAGCTACAGGCGGTGGATTAGTTGGGAAACTACCCAATAGCCCGTAATCTCAACGAATTCCTTGCAAATTTTTATTTTTTTGCAACTTTTGGAAGTATACGTGGGTTGTAGTGGTGCAACATGCATATGTACGCAGGTTGTAGTGGTGAAGAAAGCCTATGTATGCGAGAAATATTGGTGTAGGGCACATACATCTTCAAAAAATGGGTATTTTAGAAGAGCAACTCAGTAATGGCTTGAAAAAAAATGCAAGTAAGAGGGCTAAAGACCAAGTATGCATATGTAGATAAATTTAGGGTTATAACACTTGACTCTTAATCTTTAAACCCTAATCCCTAATTCTCTTAACCCTTAATCCTTGTACCCTAAATCCCTAAATCCCATAATCCTCAAAGCCCCTATCCACTTAACCCCAAACACCTCAACTAATTAACTATTTAGGCACATCCGATGCTAAACCCCATTCACTGCTAACTGTGCGACATTGATGGATGAAATTGGTGATGTGTTTGGAATATGTTAATCTATGATATTTTAAGAGAGTTTTGACAGACATTCCATAGATGTGAATGAAAAATAATGACAATGAGACTGCATGATGAACGTTTATGTAAATGTGGAAAATCTCAAATATTACATGGGGAAATCATGTATCCTTGAGTCTTGAGACCCTCACATATTATTAAGGCATGTGTCTATTCTAACTGTGTCAAATTTCAATGCATGTAATAACAGTTTGAAGAAATTTCAATGTTGGCCCCATTCACTGCTCATCGTGCGACATCAGTGGATGGCATTGGTGATTGGCATGTTGGAAGATGTTCCATGAAATTTCAGGAGAGTTTCGACAAATCCCTAACTCCCCTAACCCCTAATCCATTGACCCTTAAAGACTATTTAATCCCTAATCCCTAATTAACCCTTAAGCCATCAACCTTATTTAATCAATAATCCCTTAACACAAAATCCGTAAATCCCCTAACCCCTAATCCATCGACCCTTAAAAACTTCTCACTAATCCCTAATCCCTTAATCCATAAACCCCTATGCACTAATCACTTAAACATTAATCCCCTAGCCCATAATCCCTAATCCATTAACCATTAAACTACCTAACATGTAAGTGCCAAATACCTTAGCTCTTGAACCTTAATACCTTAAAACCTAACCCCTAATCCATTAACCCTTAATCCTTGTACCCCAAATCCCTAAATCCTCAAAGCCCCTCTCCACTTAACCCCCAACATGTTAAGTAATTAACTATTTAGCCTAATCTGGATACATTTGACGCTAAATCCAACACTACTTCTGGTGCTAACAAGGGTTCTAAATTAGGTGCAATTTTTGGCGCTAAATGGGGCATTATTCCCAGCTCTAACTGGGGCACAATTTTCGGTGCTAAATGGGGAGAATTTTTTTATGCTAAATGGGGAGCAATTTTCGGTGCTAAATGGGAAGCAATTTTCATTGATAAATGGGGAACAATTTCTAGCGCTATTAGCACCTAAATTTGTGTTCGGCACAAAAAACGCCATGAATAGCTCCATTTCGATAAATAGCACCGACTTGTTCAAAAAATTGAAGAAAAATATATGAAAACCATCTTTGGAAGAAAAAAAGGGAGAAAATCACAGGGGTTTGTTGTAGTGCGAGGAGTTTGAGTTGAATATAGAGGTGGAGGATGAGGTAGAGGAGGCTTTGGACGAGGCAAAAAACCAGTAGCATGCCATAACTGCCAGCAACTAGGACACTATGCAAGAGAATGTCCACTTCCACCCGTGACATGTATGTATTGTTGAGCATCGGATCATGATACAGAAGATTGTTCGATACTATTGGGGAAGATCTAGGAAAAGAGGAATCAAAACAATCAAAATGTTTAATGTATTTATGCTGAAGAAAGGGATGATGTAATAAATATCAACATAGTTACGCGCAGAGGAGCTAAAAAAGGAGATGACGTAGTAAGACCAAATCCACCACAACACCAATAGGTGAAGAAGAATGTCGAACCACATAAGCAATTTGATACGCAGAATGAAAAGGAGCTATTCAAGTAAGCTGGACAAGAATTCTTGAAGCCATACATCACATCTACATCAAATGTGCAACATACTAAGGACATACCAATGCATGAGATGCCTTCATCGCTGGATCACACTAATGAAGCACAAGCCTTAGGACAAGTAGGTACCATAAAGGATTTTCTACAATCCTGTGTTAAACTACTAAATGATCCATCATCTGTTAAAATATTACAAACTATGTTAGATAGATGTAACACAAACATAGAGGGAAAGCTAGAGAAAAAAATAGTTAATCACTTGCATACAAGGAGGAGGATAAGTAGATAGTTCAGAATGACTGCCAACATTGGAGATTTCAACACGAGGAATATTATACTGGATTTAGGCTTCGAAGTAAATGTGTTGCCCAAGAAGACATGAAAATGTATGGGAGAGCCCATATTAGGATATTCACCTGTTCAAATGAAACTAGAAAATCAACATAGGGTTCTGCCAATTGGAAGGCTAAAGGGTGTGACAATAGATCTAGTTGGAGTGCGCACTAAAGCCGATTTTGAAAAGATAGAAATAGTGGATGGCACAACACCTTATCCAACATTGCCTGGATTGGATTGGGAGTTTGACAACTAGGGCATAATAAATTTGAAAAAAAGGAAGATGACATTCGAGTTAGGAGAGTACAGAGCTATTGCACCACTAGACCAATCAGAAGGAGAAAAGTTTGTAGAACCCACTTGCTTAGACCTAGTGGAAATCAACATTTTATACAGAACCACGACACAAGAAGAAGTTTATGTAAATCCAACTGTAGATGGAGTAATTAGCTAGAGAAGCATCACATCATGTGCTTCATACTTAGATACAAGGTTGGAGAATTGGAAAGAGAGATTACATGAAGTATCCACAAGAAGGTGTGCAAAATAAACCGCTTAGTAATATGGGTAGGTACAGAGAGATAACCTCCCAGTTTTCATGGGGTGAATGACTTAGAAGAATTCCCAACAAGATATGAAGAGGAAGTGTTATAAAATCATAAGATCTTAGCTCTAGACATAACACTGAAGGAAACACCTACAAGATGGTGGGGTGCACACAAAGAGGGAGTCAAGGACTGGTACCAATGTAAGCGATTATTGCGCATCAGATTTGGTGCAGAACAGGGACGCAATGAAGTGCAAAGATATGATGCACAGGGGACACCAGTAGAACACTTGGAGAAGTGCAGAGCACTATGGAAAATGAAACCACCAGAAGAATGGCCTCATGACTTCATTCACACATTGGAAGGAATTCCAACAAATTGGTATGTAGACCAGGAATTGCGCAGAGGCATTGTAGAATGGACAACACTACAACAAAATTTTATAGTCACTTTATCATTTTAACATGAGAACCCCAACACTGATTCAACACTCAAACAAATCATAGGGGTGATATTTATTAAGGAACAAGAGGTTGAAATTATAACATAGTATCAACAACATAATAGACAGACAGTGAAAGAACTACTTTCATGCTATCATGTGCAGGAAGAAGCACCATATGAAGATGACCCACACAACATTCAAATTATAGAAATTGAAGGAGAAAGAGAGGTGGAAGGTCCATCTCTGGCATTAGAAGTATTTGTTTCTCCAATCAAGGTGAATAAAGTAAATATTGGGATCAATGATAATCCCAAAATGTCCAATATTGGAGATTATTGGGATGAACAAACAGTAGAAAGAATAACAGAGTTGTTGCGCAAGTACAATGACTTGTTCCCAACAACCTTTACAGAGATTAAAGGCATAGCATGAGAGCTACGACAAATAAAGATACCTCTCAAACTTGAGGCTAGATATGTCATACAATGACCATATAGACTGAACCCAATATATAAGCATAAAGTAAAACCAAAAATTGACAAAATGTTGGAAGATGGAATCATAGAACCAGTAGAAGAATCATAATGGATAATCCCTATGGTAGTCCAGGAGAAGAAGAAAGGAGGCATAAGGATATGTGTCGATATGAGAAAGCTAAATGATTCTTTCCTACATCACCCTTTTCCTACCCCTTTCACAGATTAGGTATTAAAGAATGTGGGAGGCCAGGAAGCATACTCATTCATATATGGATTCTCAGGCTACCATCAGATCAAGATAGCTCCAGAAGACAAGTACAATACCACTTTTTCCACATAATGCGGATCCTACTAGTAAAAAGTCATTCCTTTTGGGCTAAATAACTCACCAGCAATATTCTCAAGAGTAGTCATAACTGCATTCAAATAGTTCATGCATCTGTTTTTAGAAGTATATCTGGATGATTGGAAAATCTACAATATGTTGAAAGATTATGTAGAGGTGTTAAGGCTGATGTTGGAAAGATGCAAGCAGTTTTAAATATCATTAAATATCAAGAAGTGCATCTTCGAGACACCTTTTGGAATACTATTGGGGCATATAGTCTGTAAACAAGGGCTATTGGTGGGTCTTGTAAAGGCTGCAGTCATTGTTAACTTACCACCACCCAAATCAGTATGCTAGTTGAGAGCAACAAAGGTACATACAAGATACTATAGTAAATTCATAAAAGGGTATGCGCAGATCACTGCATTGATGGAGAAATTGTTGAAGAAGGATAGTAAATTCCAGTGAAATGAGGACTATTAGTGAGGTTTGGACACTCTAAAAGAAAAAATGGTCACAACACCCATACTAGTATTCCCATACTGGGAAAATACATTTCATGTGCATGTAGATGCATCATCTATAACACTTGGAGCTATTCTGGCACAACGAGGAGTGGGAGAGTTAGACCATCCTATAGCATTTGCAAGCAGAAAACTATCAGATTCAGAGAAAAACTACAATACTAAAGAGAGAGAAGGCCTAACAATGGTATATGCACTGCAAAAATTCAGACACTACCTACTTGGGAAACAATTTAAAATGTTCACGGATCATTATTGCCTCAAGTACCTAGTCAATAAGCTAGAGCTGGGGGGGAGAATTTGTAGATGGATACTGTTGTTTCAGGAATTTGAATTTGAAGTGATAACAAACTAGGGAAGTTGAATGGAGGGCCCAATCACCTGTCGAGGATAACCAATGGAGAGGAACCTACAAATTTAGAAGACAACTTCCCTGATGCACATTTATTTTCAGTACAAGTAGCTGATGAATATTGTTTTGACATCATTGAATACTTGAGTACAGGGATTGTGCCACAAGGATTCAACACTGTGCAGAAGAAAAATATGGTAGTCAGAGCTGCAGACTATCAATTGATTGCAAGACACTTATATAATATGGGTGCAGACAACATCTTGAGAATATGTGTACTAGAACATGAAAGGCCTAGGATTTTAGTAGAGGCTCACAAGGGAATAGATGGAGGACGTTATGCAAGAAAATCTACCACACAAAAGGTATTACATGCAAGACTATGGTGGCCAACCATTCACAGAGATGCAAAGGACTATTGCCAGAGATGTGATGTATGTTAGATGGTTCAAACACCTAATAGACATGATGGGATGCCCCTAATACCATAAGTAACCTTGCAAGTATTCAAAAAATGGGCAATAGACTTTGTGGGACCAATTAACCCACCAACAACGAGGTCAGGAGCAAGGTATATCATTACTGCAATAGAGTACTTAACAAGATGGGAAGAAGAAGCACCAGTAATGTTGGCATGTTTACAGGCATAGTATGCTTGTCATTGATGGCAAGAACAACAATGATGATGGCATGATTACAAGAAGAGTGTTCGTGTCATTGATGGCAAGATCAGATTGTGCATCGATGGAAAAACAAGAACAACGTAAGCTCAGATGAAGAAGACAACAACATGCAGAGATCAAAGCTTAGGAGAGATAGCGTTTTGAGATGCACATATGAGATCCCATACATAAAGGCTCACAGAAGGATCAAAGGTCGTGGCTTGCAGAAGGATCAAAGGTAAGATCAAGTGAAGAAGCATCAGCAATCTCGAATACTCGATGACCGTTAGATCAACGTCCAATGACCAGAGGGAGCACAGAGTAGACATACAGATCTAATCCGTTGGATCTAAGCACCTAGGATCAATAGTCATTGGATCAATAAATAAATGCAAGAAGGATAGGCCTTTGATGAGCGTAGGAGAGTGGACTTGTAAAAGTCCCGAAGTCCTGAAGTAAACAGGGACTTTCCATCGTCAATACTAACAGGTGGCACACGATCCTCAACTCCGGAGCAAACCAATGTCTAGAGAGCTAGAGAGCCAGAGTAAATGACAACCGTCGGATCAATTTTGAGTGGAAGGACATAATAAGCTAGCAGAGTTGCATCGCAGAAAGATCGAGCCATCGATCCAAGATCCTGATCAAAGGAAAAAAATTCACTTCGAATATAGAGATGTGAGGGGTTTACACTCAAGAAAGTTTGAGATTTGAAATCCCCAGAATGTGAAGTTCCATCAATCGTCGGATCTGGAGATCAAACAATGACCGTTAGATCAGGGAAATCTACGTCATCAGATTACGTCAACAAATATCGTCCTCAAGGACATGTGGAAGACCACATCAGCAAGGACAGGTGGCAGACTACGTCATCAAGGACACGTGGAAGCTTCTCGGCTTGTGACACATCATCGAGTGACACAAGAGTTACGTCACTTCGGGATTTTTTCTTCTGGAGTTTTACCACCAATACTCGACCAAAGACCCGAAGTCTCGAATTTAGAAGACCCAAAGTGGATACGAGTCGTGCGATATCAAGATCACTTTGGGTGTATTCTCGGTCGTTGATAATGTAGCAGGATATGTGTTAACGGATCGTGAACTCTGGGCGAAACTTCCTTGGGAAAATGCGAAGAAGAAAGGTTTGATATTGCCGATGGTCGAAGTCTCAGAGCAGAGGATAGCTGTTGGATTAAAGAGGAAACACGTCAGTAGATTTTCATCTCTGGCAAAATGCGAAGTAGAAAGGTTTGAGATTGTCGAAGTGTCGAAGTGAACGAGGACCGTTGATTCGAGGAGGACACATGGCAAGAATATGTGGACTCCGGCTAAAAGCATTATGAGAAAGTGGAGGTTGAGAATTGAAATCTCTGAAGTTCGGAGACCCGAAGGAGATCTCAACCGTTGATCCAAGGGGGATGCACGTCATTGGATCATGGACTCTGGGTGAAATTCTCTGGGAGCAATCGGAGTTTGAGAATCAAAACTCCCGAAGCCCGAAAGGAGAAATTGATCTCATCCATTGGTTTGGAGGGACACGTTTCATCTAATCATTGAGACTAAGGATTGCATGTGGATAAAGGAAAGAAGGAAGAACCATCGATTGAAGAGGAGAGATGTCAACAGATCTTCCATTCTGTAAGATATCCAGTCAGCAGCAACAGGGTTTGAGAGTTGAAACTCCCAGATCCCGGATCACGAAGGAAACCTTAGCCGTTTATGGAGGAAGGAGAGATCTGGTCTGTGGACTTGAGAGGACAGATATGAATCGTTCATTCAAGAGCACCTTCATCGAAGGTCATGATCCATTGCGGGGCCCGAACATGCTTGGGCCTTAATGTTTCGTAAGCAGGCTGCAATAAAAAACATAGTTTTGGATAAAGGATGCGTGGAGGCTTGTGGTGAATTGCGGGGCAAAAAATTTTTTGGTCTAAAACACCTTTGGACGCGCTCGCAACTGCTTGGTCACATGAAGCTCATAGCCCAAGGTCATATTGTGAAATGGAGCGAGCGCTCACTAGACAGAAATCAGGAAGCGCCTTTTGAATAAGCGCTTGGTCATCACCGGTGGTCACGTGAAGGAAGGGGCTAAAAGCCAAAGAATCCATAGTTGACTGGATGTAACTGATAGAGAAGACAAAGAGTCTCGACTGTTAGAGAAGCTAAGTAATCTCAGCATAATGACCACTGATGATGAACTCACAGGGAACAAAAGCACTAGAGAAGATGAAGAGTTTCCATGATGATCAAGAGATGACTCGACATGAAAAAATCATGCAGAACAGAGAAGTGAAGCGAATTATGTTGTCGAGCTATGCAGGAGTGAGGAAGAGCTGTAGTGAAAAACCTATAGGTTAGAATAGTGACGCTGTAAAGAGAATACAGTGGAATAGCACATGAAGTATGCAGTTGGTGCACAGAGAATATAAAAACATAGAATAGAGAAGAGAGTTGTTGTGGTTGTTGAGTGTGATTCATGTGGGTAGAAGAATGCGGTTTGTAGGATCTAAAGCATAGAAGAAGCAAGGAACAAAAACACATATCTGAGAGAAGAACATAAAGCGTAGCAGACACGAGAAGAGAGACACCTCTGCAGGCAGAGCAGAGTAGTGTAGCAGAACAATGATGAGACTGAAAAGCCATAGATAAATGTTGTATCACTGTGATAAAGTTGTAAAAGGAAAATATTTATATTTCAGGGTGGTTGAGAGGTCTTAGGGAGGATTGGTGTCCTCATAGTTTCAAGTGGGTGCTTTAACACAGGGAGTTGCAACTTCCATCTGGTTGTATCCATAAAAACTAGGGTGGCAGGGTGGTGCAAGGGAGAACTATTGTTCTTTGTTATACAGGTTGGTGCCTATGTGACTGGAAGCTGGTGCTTCCATCCCGTTGGTACTGGAACACTTAGGAAGTTGGTGCTTCCTTCTAGTGGGTGCTAGAGAAACCAGGGAGTTGGTGCTTCCTTCTAGTGGGTGCTAGAGAAACTAGAGAGTTGGTGCTCTCAACAAGTTGCATCTTGCAAAACAGAGGTGGTAGCCTCACAATGAGTTGGTGCTCATAAGAATGATAATTTATAGAAAATAAATATTACTTATCATATCAAGAAGAAGAGGTTTTTACCCTTTATGGGTTTCCT
>JZKD02S1767852.1:0-18236 GCA_000966675.3 Picea glauca | reverse complement strand
TTGTGTTATTGCCAGGTTGGACAGCAAAGTCCTCGTGTAGAAGTTGTGTTCACAACATGAAAATGCCTAATACGTGTGAAGAGATTATAGCTTTAGAAGTAGTACATCAACTATTATATACAACTATTTTTGAAAACTACATACATTTCACCCAATTTAGGAACTAAAAATTATGGTTGTATCCAGTTAGTGTTTGACCAGTATCACCAACTACCAACCAAGGCCACCATAGTTCAATCAAATCTATTATTTTTGCCTTCAAATCCTACTATTTCATTCCATCCAACCATCCCACTCAAATATTCACTAGAGATACTTCCATCAAAAATCTCGGGTCTAAAAAATGGTAACTTCCAAAATTTACAATATTTACTTCCATAAAAAAATTCCAATCTCATAAAACTCTAACTTATGATTGAAATTAAAATTTTACGAGCCAATAAAAAGGGTTTAACCTCTTCTAGAGTTATATAGATCTTTTAGTGATATTTCAGCCTACAAATATATCGGCTCCGGAGCCAGTATATACAAAGTTAGTGATTTGGTAGGGTTAGTGGTTTACCAATTGAGAATGATAGAATGACAGAGTCGGTATATGCATAAGTCAATATTATCTTATGTTTTGGTAGGGTTAATGGTTTACCAATAGAGAATGATCGAATGAGAAGTGATGAGATATCAACTGAGACTGGCCGCCATTGCCAAGGACCTCTCCATGGAGTTCCGCGGAGAGCTCCTGGGATTTGGAAACTTGACAATAGTTTAAATAGTGATAGAGAAGTCTAAATCTCATACCAAAATTATCTTCACATTTCATTGCCTCACAGATCTAGCAGATTCCATGCTATCATCTTCAAAGTAAATGTAAAACCCCAGGACTATAAACACCAACACCATCCATTAGATATTGACACACCATCGGCATGACATTACAATTCAAAGCTAAATCCTTACTAAACTAAATCTCAATCACCTTACTTCATGTAAAAAGGCATTAAGTCTAAGAATTCAACCATGGCACTTGTGGGGTTGGGAAGATGCATAGAAAAATTAAAAAGGAAAATAAAAACTTACTTTTATTGAATATATTAGCACGGTCCTTGAAAGGCCAGTCCTTGAACTATCGTTCCTTCCCAAGCACGGACACCACCACAACACGACTCCAGTCATTGGGTGACAACGCAAATGGCTTATCCCTCGCCTCAAAGGTAAACCCCGCCCTGTGACGGCCACTCTTCCTCTGTAAAGTAATACACTCAGGCTTCTTGGGCATCTCCTTGAACTTGGCATCAGGGGCACAGTAAACCCTATCCTCCAAAAATTCCTTCACATTGTACATATTCAAGAGGGTCTGGAAGGAATTGGGATAAAAAATTACAGGCACACCCTCACCAACATCATTGTTGTTACATTTAATGCCAGTATTTAATGTTGAGGATAGCGTGCAATTTCCCTTCAACCCATCTTTTTGGTAACTGTATTCCTCGATGGCTGGTTTCAGAACGACCTGTATGGCATCGGTGGAATTGATTTTGCTCTGCAAGTAGTCCAATAACAGTTTCCAATCGGGTAAGCAGACGATCTGGAGCTTGTGAGCGTGGGCTTGCTGGAGGTAATCGATGTGCTTGATGTGGGAGTTGTTAAGGAAGAAAATGAGGGGTGTAGAGGCTGCCCTTCTTGGCTCTGTAGGCCGTTTCAACGGTGCAGGGGAGCCATGGATCCCCAAATAGGAAATCCTTAGGGGAGCCATGGATCCCCAAATAGGAAATCCTTAGGGGATCCAAGGAGGCAAAACATTCTCTCCACTTCACTGTGAGTTTTGTAGTCGTGGAGGACTGTGAGAGAGTCTATGGATGGCTTGAGGGAAGCTTATACTATGTGACCGTCGGGCAAGTTAACACAACACTTGTAGGTATGAAACATCACCAGAGTTTTACAACCCATAAGCTTGGGCATATAAAGGAAGATATGCCAGACACCAAGTTGCTAGAAAACATTGATTGTTTGAAGAGAAAAATTTATGGTTTTCTACTTTAGTGTGTTGAGTTTGTTGCTTATGCTCTTGATAACCATGCATGTGGTTTCTAAGCAGGTTTGTTTCTGTATCAAATTTCTCGCTGATAGTTAATTATGATTTTTCTGGTTCTTGAGATATTCATGAGCCAAAATAATTAGTAAGTCTTGAAAAGGCTTTTTAATTGCATAGGCGGGGGCGCACTCCCCTCTTCTTTCCTGCGAATCAACTCAAATTTCCCTAGTACACTAATGCCTCCACTATTGTTGCAAACTTTCGTTTTCACCGAAGATATGGACGAATCAGAGATACCGACATGCTCATGAATAAACTGTTCCATGACGAAATGATCGACTCCTCCTCCTCCTCCTATATGTGCGTTTGCGGGCTCAAACTTGTTTGCACCTTGACATGGTCGAGAAGTTTGGAACATAGCCTCCGCAGAAAGAAGACATCCTGACTGACCATGAGCATGGCCATGGCCATGACCATGCCCATGACTATATGAAGAATAAGAGTTGGGTATGGGTATGCTTTTCATAATGCTTTCGCTTTCAAGTTGATGTTTGGTCATGAGTGCCATCATGTATCCAATGCCGACATCTCTGCCATATTCAACCATGTGAACTCCATACAAGCTGGAAGAAGATTGAGCAGTTGTGTTCATATGCTCCATTCCTGCATATGATCCCAACTACATATATTTCAACTGGAATTTAATCCACCTTTTGTGCGTTCGAACACGCTTGATTGCGCTTTGCTCAACCTTACACCCCAGATGGTGATCCCAGTATTAATTCATTGATGGCAGATCTGGATCCTTCTGTTGACATGGAATAATCATTCCTCGCGACAAAAATACCCACTGCTCAATGTATCAAAGAAAATTAGTGGGAGAAGAAGCAGAAGGAGCTATTCCCATTAATCACACATGATCACCAGTTATAGCCTGCGAACTATGCTCAAAGCAGAATCTCCGCCTCAGAAGCCAAAAACCCAAGACGAAAACTTCTTGCCCTCGCTTTTTAGTAAGGTAAAAGGTGCGTGTATTGGCATACGCCATCCTGGGATGTACGTGGGGGAGGGATCACATATCCTGCTCTGGCCCTGTACAGTTTGGCCTGATTAATGGTGTAAGCAGTATNACATCCCGTTTATGTGTTTACTTTTTTACATTTATCTAATCATATTTAAAAATTACTTTGATAGCTAACTGATTGCCAGTAAGTGATTAACAAAAATTAAAATATTTACACCAAATAAATGAAGCTCAACTGTTTATTTGTTAATCAATAATAAAATTTAATATATTCTTTTAAAGATTCGTTTCCTCTTATCAACCCTTCCGCTTTCACCCAGCAACTATTTAGCTGCTGTTGTGATAGTTAATTGCCAATAGGTTAAATATATGTGGGCAAAGGGTAATCGAGTGAGTGGGTTGGAATGAGTAGGTTACCATTTCGTTTCCTTTCATTTCTAACTACGCCTGACAATCTGTTATTCCGAAACTGACGCAGTAAAATAAAAGCATATACATAATAAACCACACTCTACCGGACGATACCAAGAAGACGTATTTTTTATTTTATTTTTAGGATGGCGGGTTTACAACGCGTGGTCCTCAACAATGAAAGGCTGCTTGAGTGTCACCATTTTCCGTATCTTCCGCGTCAAACAGCTGCCTTGATCGGACGGTCCAGCTAAGCAGCAATTGCCATTTTACTGTTACTCGGTTTTGAAATGCATCTACCCAAACAAGAGCGAGTCTCCTGAGAATACAATCTCCGCAAATGGTGGTTGAAACAAATATTACTTCGTTTATTTGCCGAGACCTGCTGTTCCAAGTCCATGCTCATAAGTCAGAAAACATGGTGTTCCAAGTCCATTGTCATAAATCAGAAAACGAGTTGTTTTAATGAGATTTCTCTATCGTTTACCATTACACAGGAAATCTGAGGCATGTCCCACCACTGACAGACCGTCTAAAGAAAAATATAAAATAAAAAAGGCTAGCAGTAGCAGACTGATTGCAGGGTCGTTGTCTCAGGTCTGCCGGCTTGGCTGTTTTTGGCTGGCCAGTGGCCACATCGAGCACGTTATCTGAGCATGGGAATAGACTTTGACGGTATCAATACGGTGGCGTGGGCCGTCAAGGCCACTGGATTGGACAGACCAGTCCACTCCACCACATGCGGTACAGGTGGACGGAGAAACAGTTGATGGGTAGATTAACATTCAGTTTCTTCTTGCTTTCATTTACTTTGGTTAAGGGTTGAAATTGATTTACTTTGGTTAAGGGTTGAAATTTGGAGACGGCTCTTACCTGTCAATTTGACAGCATGATGACGGGAAGTTATTGACGGACAAAATAATAAAGTAACAGAATCAAGTTTTATCCCTAATAAAGTAAGAGAATCGCATCCAACTCCCAACAACAAAGAGAATGAGACGCAAAATTCTTGATACGATATATGGCGGTTGGAGAGTATATTTTGTCCCGTCTATAATGTAATTCTTCCTCTGACGATAATTACCACGATAGGTCATGTGCTTTTCTTATGTCATCATGTGGCTTTTCCTTTATGAGGGGAGCAGCCAAAGCTTGCAAGTTAAGCAAAGAAGCTTCCAAAAGTTTCCTGTTTGACGATCCGATCCGGCCAGGCCAATGTGAATGCTTGCTTGCTATTGATAGTAAGTAAGTTGTTAGGATAAAAGTGGGCCGCACAGCTTTCATTTGATGGAATGTTGGTTTGGACAAAATCAGCAGCTGCTATATACGTGAAGTGGAAAAAGACAAGGAATCAAATATCAACGGCCACAGGATTTTTATTCATTTTTAAACTTCACAGGTCGCAGGTTGTAATGCTTAATCAAGAGGAATAGTAGCAGGACTGGATATAATCAATGTCGGAATATATCAATTAATTACTACGTGACAGTGGCGTCGCTCTTGAGTTTATATTGCTGTCGTGGAGACTCGATATTCGATATTCGGGTTATGAAGATAAGAACAATGAATGGAGTTTAGCGCTATCTGTTTGAAATTATAAATTAAATTGGCGATTTCAGATCCGCCAAAAATATACCAACTACTGGCCATATTAATTATTAATTATTAGTGAGAGTGCCGCACATGGTTTTATGTTTTATACCGTGCAAGGATTCCCTGTTGCCATCAAGTCATGTAACCAAACACCCCACTCCACCTTGTTTGAATGGAAGGATCATTTTCCATTTCGCGGTAAATCAACTTCAATCTATTGTATTGTGTTGGATTTAGTTATCGTCTCATTACTGGTTCAAATAGGTTCAAATATCGAGGGTATCTTTGTGATACCTCGGTTTTTCTCATATCCATCAATTCATCCCAAAAAATCTATTACACTATGTTACTATCTATTTTCAAACTTGCATCAAAGACTCACATAAACCAACAGAATGTAATTTTTTTTTATAAGGTATTGAAAATTTTGTTACACTAAAACCAGCGAAATCAGCCTCAAAACAGAAAGCTATATACTTGGCTTTAAATAGTGACCATGAACGAAACTAAGGGCGGTTTGTCCGACCTTAAACCAGAAAGTCATACGTTTGGCTTTAAATAGAGTGACCGTGAACAAAACTAACGGTATTTGTATGGTAAAAATGATTTGCTAAAACTATTTCCACGGTAAAAATTATAAAAATTATTTTCATGGTAAAAATTATAAAAATGATTATTAAAGTTTAATTTGTGAAGGCGAGCAGTTTGTATATCCATAATATTCTCATACATTAAATTTGGTGTGCTAGCTTGACCGTGACCTTAAAAATAGATTATTATTATTATTATAATGAATAATGAATCAATTATCATACTTATATTAAATAATAAATCAATTATCATATTTATAAGACAAAATTTAATTACAAAATATATGAAAAAGTTTTATTATTATTATTATTATTATTTTCTTACTACCTTGGTTTGTTTTTTTTTTTTTCTTTATAATAATGATCTATGTTTTTAAAATCTCATGTATTTTTCACATATGGTTTTGTTGTTTTATTATTATTATTATTTTCTTACTGCCTTGATTTTTTTTTTATTTTTTCTATAATAATGGTCTATGTTTTTAAAATCTCATGTGTATTTGTCACATATGGTTTTGTTGTTTTTTAAGCTCCCTCTTAGATATTAATGTTTCAACAAGATATTAATGTTTAATGTTGAAAGACAAAATCCTAGAAACAACATTATAGTAGTGTTCATTATCACCTCAATAGTTTCTCTCTAATGATAAGCGCTTTCCCAATATAAAAGGGTGTCCCTATTAATAATTAATAGTTTTTCTTTAATGATAAGTGCTTTCCCAATATAAAAGGGTGTCCCTATTAATAATTAATAGTTTTTCTTTATTGATAGGTGCTTTATAATGATAAGTCCTTTCCCAATATAAAAGGGTGTCCCTATTAATAATTAATAGTTTTTCTTTAATGATAGGTGTTTTCTCAATATAAAGGGCGTCCCTACTAATCAAATTTATCTTGAAGTTCTATTTTGGATTTTGTAAGAGTTTTATAAGGGGTCTATAGTTTCTCTTTTTAATGACAAGTTCGTTCCTAATATAAAAGGGTGTCCCTCCTAATAATCAAATTTATTTTGAATCTTTATTTTGGATTTTGAATCTTTATTTTGGATTTTGTAAGAGTTTTATAAAGGGTAATATAGTGAAAATGAATGAGCCTCAAAGGGAATTCCTGAAAGGATTTACTCATGATTTATTGATACTTTAATATTAAGCTATGGAGTTAAGGTATTTATGATCAAGGTCTCAATTTGAGGTGGAAAATTTTCAGGCATTGAGTTTTCAACGAGTCTACAATAATTTCAACTTTGGATTTATCTATTGTTAAGAGGGATTAAATCTCTTATTGTGTAAATTGTTTTTTAGATTTCAACACTTTTGTACATCAAGGGATTTGATCCCTCTCAACGCTTGAAAAATCTTGATTTAAGATGAATTTATGCTAGTTTTAATTATTAGCTTACGTATTTGGTATTTAAAGTTTTCATTTATTTCTTGTCTCATTTATGAGAGCCGATTTTGTTAATGTACATACTACTTTTTCAAACATTAACTCAACCATTGTAGTGTAAAGTAATGAGACATACAACTATAAATATGGGGTTAAAGCCTATTTATATTTCTCAAATTTAATATATATCTTTTTTTATTTTAATTGTGAACATACATTATATTTATTTTTGTTTTATATTAATAATTTTGTTGAGGTGACATGTGCTAGCATTACCCACCTTATGTTACATTACAACATCTATGCCATACTGCATTATAGAGCACTTCTCGATATAATGAATCTAGTGGGATTCTCTCAAATTGCTATCCAAGACAATAATCAAGGAATTTAGATATAAATAACAATGCATCAACATCCATATACCACAAAGAAATTTTTGGGCACAAGCCCAGTTTTGAGGAAAAGCAACACGTGTAAGGCAGATACACATGTAAGAAAAGAAACATGTGTAAGGTAGACACACATGTAGGAAAAACAACACGTGCAAGATAGATGCACATGTAGAAGAGGAAGGCATGCAAGAAGACCTAGCCATGATAGGGTTAGGGTTTTGGTAAGAGGATGTAATGGATGGTAAGCTAAAAACATGTATAATTAGGTACCTAGGAGGTCTAGGTGGGGGTTCATTGTTCGAATATAGCTTGAGTTTTGGTCAGTGTTACTATGTTGTTCGAAGACAGAGTGACTATAAATCCGATCTTTTTTGTAAGATGTTAAGCTAAGGAAAGGAAATAGGGTAGGTCTTGAGGGTTAGATCACAAGATGAGGAGACTAGGGTGATCTAGTCCGCCTCATTGTAGATCTCGACCCATGTTGGCACAGGGATAGGCCTAGGGTTCAACGCTTCAACAACGCACCAAAAAAACCCTAACTATCGGCCCTTTTGGCAACACCTGCGAAGCAGATGAAGTCTCACCTGAGGCAGAGGCAGGGGGGGTTGTAGGACTCAAGTGTCTGCAACCTAGCTGGGACACAGATCTGTGATCACAATTCTTTAACAAAGAACTTAGTAGTTAACATTCATTAGTACTTGACCCTTTATTCACATTGCAGGTAAAACCCTAATTACATAACAACATAGTATTCAACAAGATCTAAGCATATCTGACCATTTAGCACATAACATCGACATATCTAGCATTCATCCAAGTTATTAAGCACTAAGATACTATATCATATGCATCTAACATACATAAATATTCAACACTAAGCATAAATCACATTAATGACACAAAGAAATCACAACACATGATATACGTGGTTCACCTGCAGCGTGGGGCTACATCCACCAACTCTTCTTCTCTTTATTATCTTCTTTCAATGCACAAAGCCACAAACCCAACTCCGCACAGGACAAGAGATCTGCGTGCACCTCGCCAGATCCTCCTTCCCCGAGTTAGGTCACAACACAAAGCCTTCTTACATAATCTACACACCAACTTACTACAATCACTTGCACTTAGCTCTGCAAGTCTTAGCACATAGTATGCACAAAGCCTCTATCTCCGCACTAAGACGATTATACAAGGTCTCTCCACTGTGTTTTCTTACATCGCCTAGATATCTATTTATACATTACAAATGGGGCCTAAACATGAGTAAACCCATGGGCCGACATCCCATACCCGTTACACAAAGCCTAAACCCAAAAATCTCACAAGAGGGGGCGAGATCCCGTGATCTCCACTTTGCCTGGCACTTCATCTTCCACCAGCCTGTCGAAGTCCCACAAATGCTCAAACACGACCAAGGTTCTCCAAAATTTGGTCGAGGGCCAAAAGGCCCCTAACACTCACCTATGATTCGTCCCAAGTCACTCTGATCTAGGTAACTATGCTTTGAAGGCCTCAAGCTTGGCTCAAGCTGCTTNTTAGAATATTAAAACATAAACCATTAGAAACATTCAACATGCCATGATTTGGGACAGGAAAAGTACTTATTTTATTGATAATACAATGATCACTTACAAACAAAGTCAGATACTGCTCCACAAACCTGATCCGGGCTCCTCTTCACCAAGCTCCAAGTGCACCTCCATATGGATTCTCCTATCAACCTTCTTCTTGGGAAGTAAAATGGGTTTCTGATGGAGGAAGAAAGGAAAATTGGGGAATTCTGAGGCAATTCTCATAAAAGGGATGCAATTACTTGGGGCAAGGAGGGCATGTGAAACGGGAAGAGTTTCACTGTTCTTATGTATATATGTGGAATGAGACCCAACACCTCCTTTTATATGAAAAAAAGATGGTTATTCGGTTGGGTGATGAGCTACAGGCGGTGGATTAGTTGGGAAACTACCCAATAGCCCGTAATCTCAACGAATTCCTTGCAAATTTTTATTTTTTTGCAACTTTTGGAAGTATACGTGGGTTGTAGTGGTGCAACATGCATATGTACGCAGGTTGTAGTGGTGAAGAAAGCCTATGTATGCGAGAAATATTGGTGTAGGGCACATACATCTTCAAAAAATGGGTATTTTAGAAGAGCAACTCAGTAATGGCTTGAAAAAAAATGCAAGTAAGAGGGCTAAAGACCAAGTATGCATATGTAGATAAATTTAGGGTTATAACACTTGACTCTTAATCTTTAAACCCTAATCCCTAATTCTCTTAACCCTTAATCCTTGTACCCTAAATCCCTAAATCCCATAATCCTCAAAGCCCCTATCCACTTAACCCCAAACACCTCAACTAATTAACTATTTAGGCACATCCGATGCTAAACCCCATTCACTGCTAACTGTGCGACATTGATGGATGAAATTGGTGATGTGTTTGGAATATGTTAATCTATGATATTTTAAGAGAGTTTTGACAGACATTCCATAGATGTGAATGAAAAATAATGACAATGAGACTGCATGATGAACGTTTATGTAAATGTGGAAAATCTCAAATATTACATGGGGAAATCATGTATCCTTGAGTCTTGAGACCCTCACATATTATTAAGGCATGTGTCTATTCTAACTGTGTCAAATTTCAATGCATGTAATAACAGTTTGAAGAAATTTCAATGTTGGCCCCATTCACTGCTCATCGTGCGACATCAGTGGATGGCATTGGTGATTGGCATGTTGGAAGATGTTCCATGAAATTTCAGGAGAGTTTCGACAAATCCCTAACTCCCCTAACCCCTAATCCATTGACCCTTAAAGACTATTTAATCCCTAATCCCTAATTAACCCTTAAGCCATCAACCTTATTTAATCAATAATCCCTTAACACAAAATCCGTAAATCCCCTAACCCCTAATCCATCGACCCTTAAAAACTTCTCACTAATCCCTAATCCCTTAATCCATAAACCCCTATGCACTAATCACTTAAACATTAATCCCCTAGCCCATAATCCCTAATCCATTAACCATTAAACTACCTAACATGTAAGTGCCAAATACCTTAGCTCTTGAACCTTAATACCTTAAAACCTAACCCCTAATCCATTAACCCTTAATCCTTGTACCCCAAATCCCTAAATCCTCAAAGCCCCTCTCCACTTAACCCCCAACATGTTAAGTAATTAACTATTTAGCCTAATCTGGATACATTTGACGCTAAATCCAACACTACTTCTGGTGCTAACAAGGGTTCTAAATTAGGTGCAATTTTTGGCGCTAAATGGGGCATTATTCCCAGCTCTAACTGGGGCACAATTTTCGGTGCTAAATGGGGAGAATTTTTTTATGCTAAATGGGGAGCAATTTTCGGTGCTAAATGGGAAGCAATTTTCATTGATAAATGGGGAACAATTTCTAGCGCTATTAGCACCTAAATTTGTGTTCGGCACAAAAAACGCCATGAATAGCTCCATTTCGATAAATAGCACCGACTTGTTCAAAAAATTGAAGAAAAATATATGAAAACCATCTTTGGAAGAAAAAAAGGGAGAAAATCACAGGGGTTTGTTGTAGTGCGAGGAGTTTGAGTTGAATATAGAGGTGGAGGATGAGGTAGAGGAGGCTTTGGACGAGGCAAAAAACCAGTAGCATGCCATAACTGCCAGCAACTAGGACACTATGCAAGAGAATGTCCACTTCCACCCGTGACATGTATGTATTGTTGAGCATCGGATCATGATACAGAAGATTGTTCGATACTATTGGGGAAGATCTAGGAAAAGAGGAATCAAAACAATCAAAATGTTTAATGTATTTATGCTGAAGAAAGGGATGATGTAATAAATATCAACATAGTTACGCGCAGAGGAGCTAAAAAAGGAGATGACGTAGTAAGACCAAATCCACCACAACACCAATAGGTGAAGAAGAATGTCGAACCACATAAGCAATTTGATACGCAGAATGAAAAGGAGCTATTCAAGTAAGCTGGACAAGAATTCTTGAAGCCATACATCACATCTACATCAAATGTGCAACATACTAAGGACATACCAATGCATGAGATGCCTTCATCGCTGGATCACACTAATGAAGCACAAGCCTTAGGACAAGTAGGTACCATAAAGGATTTTCTACAATCCTGTGTTAAACTACTAAATGATCCATCATCTGTTAAAATATTACAAACTATGTTAGATAGATGTAACACAAACATAGAGGGAAAGCTAGAGAAAAAAATAGTTAATCACTTGCATACAAGGAGGAGGATAAGTAGATAGTTCAGAATGACTGCCAACATTGGAGATTTCAACACGAGGAATATTATACTGGATTTAGGCTTCGAAGTAAATGTGTTGCCCAAGAAGACATGAAAATGTATGGGAGAGCCCATATTAGGATATTCACCTGTTCAAATGAAACTAGAAAATCAACATAGGGTTCTGCCAATTGGAAGGCTAAAGGGTGTGACAATAGATCTAGTTGGAGTGCGCACTAAAGCCGATTTTGAAAAGATAGAAATAGTGGATGGCACAACACCTTATCCAACATTGCCTGGATTGGATTGGGAGTTTGACAACTAGGGCATAATAAATTTGAAAAAAAGGAAGATGACATTCGAGTTAGGAGAGTACAGAGCTATTGCACCACTAGACCAATCAGAAGGAGAAAAGTTTGTAGAACCCACTTGCTTAGACCTAGTGGAAATCAACATTTTATACAGAACCACGACACAAGAAGAAGTTTATGTAAATCCAACTGTAGATGGAGTAATTAGCTAGAGAAGCATCACATCATGTGCTTCATACTTAGATACAAGGTTGGAGAATTGGAAAGAGAGATTACATGAAGTATCCACAAGAAGGTGTGCAAAATAAACCGCTTAGTAATATGGGTAGGTACAGAGAGATAACCTCCCAGTTTTCATGGGGTGAATGACTTAGAAGAATTCCCAACAAGATATGAAGAGGAAGTGTTATAAAATCATAAGATCTTAGCTCTAGACATAACACTGAAGGAAACACCTACAAGATGGTGGGGTGCACACAAAGAGGGAGTCAAGGACTGGTACCAATGTAAGCGATTATTGCGCATCAGATTTGGTGCAGAACAGGGACGCAATGAAGTGCAAAGATATGATGCACAGGGGACACCAGTAGAACACTTGGAGAAGTGCAGAGCACTATGGAAAATGAAACCACCAGAAGAATGGCCTCATGACTTCATTCACACATTGGAAGGAATTCCAACAAATTGGTATGTAGACCAGGAATTGCGCAGAGGCATTGTAGAATGGACAACACTACAACAAAATTTTATAGTCACTTTATCATTTTAACATGAGAACCCCAACACTGATTCAACACTCAAACAAATCATAGGGGTGATATTTATTAAGGAACAAGAGGTTGAAATTATAACATAGTATCAACAACATAATAGACAGACAGTGAAAGAACTACTTTCATGCTATCATGTGCAGGAAGAAGCACCATATGAAGATGACCCACACAACATTCAAATTATAGAAATTGAAGGAGAAAGAGAGGTGGAAGGTCCATCTCTGGCATTAGAAGTATTTGTTTCTCCAATCAAGGTGAATAAAGTAAATATTGGGATCAATGATAATCCCAAAATGTCCAATATTGGAGATTATTGGGATGAACAAACAGTAGAAAGAATAACAGAGTTGTTGCGCAAGTACAATGACTTGTTCCCAACAACCTTTACAGAGATTAAAGGCATAGCATGAGAGCTACGACAAATAAAGATACCTCTCAAACTTGAGGCTAGATATGTCATACAATGACCATATAGACTGAACCCAATATATAAGCATAAAGTAAAACCAAAAATTGACAAAATGTTGGAAGATGGAATCATAGAACCAGTAGAAGAATCATAATGGATAATCCCTATGGTAGTCCAGGAGAAGAAGAAAGGAGGCATAAGGATATGTGTCGATATGAGAAAGCTAAATGATTCTTTCCTACATCACCCTTTTCCTACCCCTTTCACAGATTAGGTATTAAAGAATGTGGGAGGCCAGGAAGCATACTCATTCATATATGGATTCTCAGGCTACCATCAGATCAAGATAGCTCCAGAAGACAAGTACAATACCACTTTTTCCACATAATGCGGATCCTACTAGTAAAAAGTCATTCCTTTTGGGCTAAATAACTCACCAGCAATATTCTCAAGAGTAGTCATAACTGCATTCAAATAGTTCATGCATCTGTTTTTAGAAGTATATCTGGATGATTGGAAAATCTACAATATGTTGAAAGATTATGTAGAGGTGTTAAGGCTGATGTTGGAAAGATGCAAGCAGTTTTAAATATCATTAAATATCAAGAAGTGCATCTTCGAGACACCTTTTGGAATACTATTGGGGCATATAGTCTGTAAACAAGGGCTATTGGTGGGTCTTGTAAAGGCTGCAGTCATTGTTAACTTACCACCACCCAAATCAGTATGCTAGTTGAGAGCAACAAAGGTACATACAAGATACTATAGTAAATTCATAAAAGGGTATGCGCAGATCACTGCATTGATGGAGAAATTGTTGAAGAAGGATAGTAAATTCCAGTGAAATGAGGACTATTAGTGAGGTTTGGACACTCTAAAAGAAAAAATGGTCACAACACCCATACTAGTATTCCCATACTGGGAAAATACATTTCATGTGCATGTAGATGCATCATCTATAACACTTGGAGCTATTCTGGCACAACGAGGAGTGGGAGAGTTAGACCATCCTATAGCATTTGCAAGCAGAAAACTATCAGATTCAGAGAAAAACTACAATACTAAAGAGAGAGAAGGCCTAACAATGGTATATGCACTGCAAAAATTCAGACACTACCTACTTGGGAAACAATTTAAAATGTTCACGGATCATTATTGCCTCAAGTACCTAGTCAATAAGCTAGAGCTGGGGGGGAGAATTTGTAGATGGATACTGTTGTTTCAGGAATTTGAATTTGAAGTGATAACAAACTAGGGAAGTTGAATGGAGGGCCCAATCACCTGTCGAGGATAACCAATGGAGAGGAACCTACAAATTTAGAAGACAACTTCCCTGATGCACATTTATTTTCAGTACAAGTAGCTGATGAATATTGTTTTGACATCATTGAATACTTGAGTACAGGGATTGTGCCACAAGGATTCAACACTGTGCAGAAGAAAAATATGGTAGTCAGAGCTGCAGACTATCAATTGATTGCAAGACACTTATATAATATGGGTGCAGACAACATCTTGAGAATATGTGTACTAGAACATGAAAGGCCTAGGATTTTAGTAGAGGCTCACAAGGGAATAGATGGAGGACGTTATGCAAGAAAATCTACCACACAAAAGGTATTACATGCAAGACTATGGTGGCCAACCATTCACAGAGATGCAAAGGACTATTGCCAGAGATGTGATGTATGTTAGATGGTTCAAACACCTAATAGACATGATGGGATGCCCCTAATACCATAAGTAACCTTGCAAGTATTCAAAAAATGGGCAATAGACTTTGTGGGACCAATTAACCCACCAACAACGAGGTCAGGAGCAAGGTATATCATTACTGCAATAGAGTACTTAATGAGATGGGAAGAAGAAGCACCAGTAATGTTAGCATGTTTAGAGGCAGAGTATGCTTGTCATTGATGGCAAGAACAACAATGATGATGACATGATTACAAGAAGAGTGTTCTTTTCATTGATGGCAAGATCAGAGTGTGCATCGATGGAAAAACAAGAACAACGTAAGCTCAGATGAAGAAGACAACAATATGCAGAGATCAAAGCTTAGGAGAGATAGCGTTCTGAGATGAACATATGAGATCCCATACATAAAGGCTCACAGAAGGATCAAAGGTCGTGGCTTGCAGAAGGATCAAAGGTAAGATCAAGTGAAGAAGCATCAGCAATCTCGAATACTCGATGACTGTTAGATCAACGTCCAATGACCAGAGGGAGCACAGAGTAGACATACAGATATAATCCGTTGGATCTGAGCACCTAGGATCAATAGTCATTGGATCAAGAAATAAATGCAAGAAGGATAGGCCTTTGATGAGCGTAGGAGAGTGGACTTGTAAAAGTCCCGAAGTCCTGAAGTAAACAGGGACTGTCCATCATCAATACTAACAGGTGGCACACGATCCTCAACTCCGGAGCAAACCAATGTCTAGAGAGCTAGAGAGCCAAAGTAAACGACAACCATCGGATCAATTTTGAGTGGAAGGACATAATAAGCTAGCAGAGTTGCATCGCAAAAAGATCGAGCCATCGATCCAAGATCCTGATCAAAGGAATAAAATTCACTTCGAATATAGAGATGCGAGGGGTTTACACTCAAGAAAGTTTGAGATTTGAAATCCCCAGAATGTGAAGTTCCGTCAATCGTCGGATCTGGAGATCAGACAATGACCGTTAGATCAGGGAAATCTATGTCATCAGATTACGTCAACAAATATCATCCTCAAGGACATGTGAAAGACCACATCAGCAAGGACAGGTGGCAGACTATGTCATCAAGGACACGTGGAAGCTTCTCGGCTTGTGACACATCATCGAGTGACACAAGAGTTACGTCACTTCGGGAGTTTTTCTTCTGGAGTTTTACCACCAATACTCGACCAAAGACCCGAAGTCTCGAATTTAGAAGACCCAAAGTGGATACGAGTCGTGCAATATCAAGATCACTTTGGGTGTATTCTCGGTCGTTGATAATGTAGCAGGATATGTGTTAACGGATCGTGAACTCCGGGCGAAACTTCCTTGGGAAAATGTGAAGAAGAAAGGTTTGATATTGCCGATGGTCGAAGTATCAGAGCAGAGGATAGCTGTTGGATTAAAGAGGAAACATATCAGTAGATTTTCATCTCTAGGAAAATGCGAAGTAGAAAGGTTTGAGATTGTCGAAGTGTCGAAGTGAACGAGAACCATTGATTCGAGGAGGACACATGGCAGGAATCTGTGGACTCCGGCTAAAAGCATTATGAGAAAGTGGAGGTTGAGAATTGAAATCTCTGAAGTTCGGAGACCCGAAGGAGATCTCAACCGTTGATCCAAGGGGGATGCACGCCATTGGATCATGGACTCTGGGTGAAATTCTCTGGGAGCAATCGGAGTTTGAGAATCAAAACTCCCGAAGCCCGAAAGGAGAAATTGATCTCGTCCATTGGTTTGGAGGGACACGTTTCATCTAATCATTGAGACTAAGGATTGCATGTGGATAAAGGAAAGAAGGAAGAACCATCGATTGAAGAGGAGAGATGTCAACAGATCTTCCATTCTGTAAGATATCCAGTCAGCAGCAACAGGGTTTGAGAGTTGAAACTCCCAGATCCCGGATCACGAAGGAAACCTTAGCCGTTTATGGAGGAAGGAGAGATCTGGTCTGTGGACTTGAGAGGACAGATATGAATCGTTCATTCAAGAGCACCTTCATCGAAGGTCATGATCCATTGCGGGGCCCGAACATGCTTGGGCCTTAATGTTTCGTAAGCAGGCTGCAATAAAAAACATAGTTTTGGATAAAGGATGCGTGGAGGCTTGTGGTGAATTGCGGGGCAAAAAATTTTTTGGTCTAAAACACCTTTGGACGCGCTCGCAACTGCTTGGTCACATGAAGCTCATAGCCCAAGGTCATATTGTGAAATGGAGCGAGCGCTCACTAGACAGAAATCAGGAAGCGCCTTTTGAATAAGCGCTTGGTCATCACCGGTGGTCACGTGAAGGAAGGGGCTAAAAGCCAAAGAATCCATAGTTGACTGGATGTAACTGATAGAGAAGACAAAGAGTCTCGACTGTTAGAGAAGCTAAGTAATCTCAGCATAATGACCACTGATGATGAACTCACAGGGAACAAAAGCACTAGAGAAGATGAAGAGTTTCCATGATGATCAAGAGATGACTCGACATGAAAAAATCATGCAGAACAGAGAAGTGAAGCGAATTATGTTGTCGAGCTATGCAGGAGTGAGGAAGAGCTGTAGTGAAAAACCTATAGGTTAGAATAGTGACGCTGTAAAGAGAATACAGTGGAATAGCACATGAAGTATGCAGTTGGTGCACAGAGAATATAAAAACATAGAATAGAGAAGAGAGTTGTTGTGGTTGTTGAGTGTGATTCATGTGGGTAGAAGAATGCGGTTTGTAGGATCTAAAGCATAGAAGAAGCAAGGAACAAAAACACATATCTGAGAGAAGAACATAAAGCGTAGCAGACACGAGAAGAGAGACACCTCTGCAGGCAGAGCAGAGTAGTGTAGCAGAACAATGATGAGACTGAAAAGCCATAGATAAATGTTGTATCACTGTGATAAAGTTGTAAAAGGAAAATATTTATATTTCAGGGTGGTTGAGAGGTCTTAGGGAGGATTGGTGTCCTCATAGTTTCAAGTGGGTGCTTTAACACAGGGAGTTGCAACTTCCATCTGGTTGTATCCATAAAAACTAGGGTGGCAGGGTGGTGCAAGGGAGAACTATTGTTCTTTGTTATACAGGTTGGTGCCTATGTGACTGGAAGCTGGTGCTTCCATCCCGTTGGTACTGGAACACTTAGGAAGTTGGTGCTTCCTTCTAGTGGGTGCTAGAGAAACCAGGGAGTTGGTGCTTCCTTCTAGTGGGTGCTAGAGAAACTAGAGAGTTGGTGCTCTCAACAAGTTGCATCTTGCAAAACAGAGGTGGTAGCCTCACAATGAGTTGGTGCTCATAAGAATGATAATTTATAGAAAATAAATATTACTTATCATATCAAGAAGAAGAGGTTTTTACCCTTTATGGGTTTCCT
>JZKD02S1767841.1:93918-107660 GCA_000966675.3 Picea glauca | reverse complement strand
TTTGAGGACACAAGTCCTCCCTAGCTCCTCCCAACCACCCTGAAATATAAATATTTGCTACTGAAACTTATTACAGTGATATGATGTTCAACAATGGCTTACCAGACTCATCATTATTCTGCTGCATTTCGTTGCTCTATCTACCTCATTGCCTTTCTGCACACATTACTTGTGTTGTCTGTTCTTCCACCTTTTATGCTTTGTGCACCATGTTCATTCACTGCACAGTTCCTCTTCTGTGCTCTTCAGCTGCTGCACTCTCCTCCTTCTTCACACATGAATCACCTTCACCAACAACAATCACAACAACCTCCAACAACAACAACAACCTCTTCTCTTCTCTGTACCATCTATTTATAGCTTCTGTGCACCTTGTGCATGTAATGTTCACAATGCCTCTACATGCTGACTCCGCACCGTTATCCTCCACCTCTCGAGTGCTCTGTTTGATCATCATCGTGACTCTTCAGCTTCTCTGGTGGTTCGCCCCACGTGTCCAGCATCACTGTATGTTATACTGATATTCCTCAGCCTTTTTGGCAGTTTGAGACTCTTCGTCTTCTCTGTGACAGTCGAACTCACCTTCTCTGTTTCAGTTACAGGCCTCAATGCTCATCAGTTGTCAATCACCTCCACAAACATCTTCATTCCTCTCATAGACTCTTCACCTCCTCTATCAGTCATCCTGAAGTGTCTTCGCATCCTTTGGTAGAAACCATCAATGGTTTCTAGCAGTTTCACTGTGTCGTGCAATAGTGGCCCTCAGATCTCCTTCAAGTTAATCTACGCCGTTGGATGAGCTTTATTAATTTTGTCTTTAAATCGGGTTTCGAAATTTCGGCATTCCTGTTGCATTGTGTTCTTGCCTCTCCATGTCGTGATCCCCGAAACTCCGATATGGAGTTACATCAACGATCCAGATCCAATCTTGATTTAACGGCTGTGATTGAATCGCCATATCGCATATCACAATTTCAGCATTCTTGTTGCCTTGTTTTCTATTCCTCTTGATGTCACGATCTGCGAAACTCCGATATGGAGTTATGTCAACGGTCCAGATCTGATCTCTATTCAACGACTGCGATTAAATCATGATTTCGCGTATAGCGAAATCAGGGTTCCTGATGTCAATAATCTTTGTCATGTCCAACTCTCGATCCCCGATGCCTCTCCATTGACTAGAATCAACGGTCCAGATCAAATCTTGATCTGACGGCTCAGATTGCATCATGATTTCACATATCGATAAATCGGGATTCTTGATGTCAATATTCTTTGACATCTCCAACTCTCGATCCCCGATGCCTCTCCATTGACTTGAATCAACGGTCCAGATCAAAGCTTGATCTGACGGCTTAGGTTGCATCGTGATTTCACATATCGCAAAATCGGGATGCTTGATGTCAATATTCTTTAACATCTCCAACTTTCGATCCCTGAAACTCCGACAGGGTGTCCATCTGCTAACATCACATGTGGATTGACACGTGTTGAATATTGCCACGTGTCACTCTGATTCGTGACTCACATGTGCCTGAAATGTTGAATCAATCTGACATTTGTCGTTACCTGGTTGTGCCACGTGTCGCTAGCTGACATGGTCTGCTGACGTGAGTTGGGTCGACGGTCTAGATCACATCTTGATCTGACGGCTCAGATTACGTCGGGATTTTTCATATCGAGAAATCAGGATTCCTATTGCATTGTTTCTTTGACATTTCCAAAATGTGATCCTCGAAACTCCGATCAACGGTTCATATGTGATCTTGATTTGATGGCTTAGATTACACCGAGATTTTTCATATCGAGATTACGCTCACTTCTCCTTGCACTTTAAAGAATGTGCGGGTTTTCCTCGATCCAATGGTGGTCAGACCCTACGCTCAGATCTGACACCTGAGATCTATTCTTCTCTTCAACGCCCTCTTCTTGTCTTTCTTCAAATCTGATGGCCCTCATGCTGTCGAGAATTTTGGATGGGATCCAACGATCAGAAATGCTTCTCGGGCCTTCAATCATTCAATCTTCCTGGACTTATATTCTCATTGCCTGTTGATCATCGCTGTTGTACTCAAGCCATCATTACTGCTGTACTTGCCATCAATGACAAGCTTACGCTACCTGTAAAACATACTAAACATCCTCTGCACTATCTCTTCTGATCTTATCGAGGTTTCTCTGCAACTTCTTCCCAAAATACTTCTGGTGCCCGTCTGTTACATTCTTCCTGTAATCATGCAATCTTCATTGTTGTACTTGCCATCAATGACAAGCATATGCTACTTGTTAAACATTTCCAACAAAGTCAGCCTTTCTAAATGGAAATTTAAAATAAGAAGTACATATTGAACAACTAGAAGGATTTCAATTGTCAAAAACCAAATATCATGTATGTAGACTGAATAAAGCACTCTATGGACTAAAAAAAGATCCCAGAGCTTGGTATTCAAGACTTGAAAAATACCTACAACAATAAGGTTTCAAAATAGGAGTTGCAGACAACAATATTTACATCAAAACATACAATAAAAATCCATTAATCATTGTGTTTTATGTGGATGATATCATATTTGGAAGTAATGATGATAGAATGAGCCAAAATTTTGTAGAAGAAATGCAAAAAGAATTCGAGATGTCCATGATTGGATAACTATATTTTTTTCTAGGGCTGCATATTTCTTTATCCAACTAAGGCATATTAATTTCTTAGACCATATATATCAAGGAAATGTTGAAGAAATTCATAATGGAAGTCTGTGCACCTATCAATACACCCATGATCACAGGATGCAAGTCAAGAAAAGATGATGAATCTCTAGAATAAAATCAAACATTGTATAGGTCAATGATTGGTAGCCTACTATATTTGACAACATCAAGGCCAAACATCATGCAAGCAATAAGATTGGTTGCAATATTTCAATCTACACCAAAGGAGACACATATGCAAGCAATAAAAAGAATATTGAGATATATGAAGGACACATTGGATGTTAGCTTGTGGTATTCAAGAAGTAAGGACTTCACTCTAACACCATATACATAGGTAGATTGGAAAGGAATTATTGATGAAAAGAAAAGTACCAATGGAGGAGCAATCTTTCTAGGCAATTGTCTAGTATCATGGTTGAGCAAGAATCAAACTTCAATCTCTCTATCCACAACATAAGAAAAATATATTGCAGTAGCAACATGTTGCATACACATTCTTTGGATGAAGTAGACACTGAAGGATATCGAGTTATAATATGAAGCCAATCTCAATCATATGCGACAACCCAAGTGCAATCAACATTTCAAAGAATCATGTTATGCACTCAAAGATGAAGCATATTTCCATCAAGTACCACTTCCTAAGAGAACTAGCAACCGATCAAAGTGTCAAGCCAGAATACATTGCCACCAAAGAACATGTTGCAACTATTTTTACCAAATCCCTTCCTAGAGCCACATTTGAATATCTCAGACAAAATTTGGGAGTGATATCCCTCTCATCTTGTCAGTTAACGAAAGCACAAGATCAAGGGGGGTATCCCTTTACCATTGATGTCAAAGGGGGAGAAGTTGCAAACAAGGGAAGAACTGCTGACACAAGGAGAGTTGCAAACAAGGGGGGTGTTACAAAATTGACTAAGGGTTTTCTTCAATGACAAAGGGGGATATTGTTGGAAATATTGTTGTCATTGATGTCAAATATAGGGGGAACTACATATGTCCAATATAAATATTGCAATATGGAGGTTGTTGGAAATATTGTTTTGGGATTTTTTATGCTTAGTTTGGATACCCTATATTTGAAGGCATTTGTACTCTGAATACCTAGCTCAAATGGGAGCATAAGATATATGGTTGAAAATATTATTCCAAGACCTTTCCAAAAATATATGGCACTCCCTCTAACTCCTTAGGAATGGGGATATATGAAAGATTATGTTAAGTTGGCCCAAAAAGAAAGTACAAGTTGACACAACCAGTTTTACAAGTCGGCCCTATAAGTGAACATAGAAAAACTATAAATACATGATAGATGTGCACATTTGAAGTGTATCCAAGCAAGAAGAGCAAGTACAAGTGCACAAAATAGATCTGCGGTGCACAAGAGGAGTTGGGGAGTATTCTTTGGGTCTAAAGGTGTGCAAGAGGAGTTTTCTTGGAGTTTTAAGTGTGTGTTATTAAGGAATAATGTCTATGATGCTGCAAAGTGCAGTGTTTTAAGGTTGTGATGTTGCAATCTAGAATTATATTACGGGAATGATGCTATGATTTTCTCTAGGGAATGCAGGATAAATCTAACTAGGGTTTTAAGCTATGTCTAGGGTAGTGTTATCCCTTGACCAAGTTTTGGGAGATTCTTGGTCAAGTTGACCATTTTGGACTTCAACATCCTGTCGAAGGCGGAGCGTAAGATGAAGAAGAGATCACGGGATCTCGGCCCCTTTTTGGGTCCTTTTTGGGATTTGGGAATATGTAACAGGAATGGGATGTCGGCCCATGGGTTTACCCATGTTTAGGCCTACTTTGTATGTATAAATAGAAGGCTAGGAAATATAAGAAGTAGTGTGCAAGTATTGTGTAAGTTGGCTAAGTGCTAAGAGTGGGATCTATGTGATCAAGAAGTGTAAGGCTTCGTGCATACTGTGTGAGACTTGCAGAGCTAGGTGAAAGTGGTTGTAACAAGACTGTGAAGGGATCTGTGCTGTAACGCGAGGAAGGAGGATCTGGCAAGTTGCCCAGATCTCCTGTCTTATGCAGAGTAAGGGTTTTTGGCTCTGTGCATGTAGATGACTGATTGAAGCTAATAAAGAAGAAGAGTTGGTGGACGTAGCCCCAGGGTGGGGGTGAACCACGTAAATATTGTGTTATTCTGCTCTGTGCAATGTTCTGATGCGTTTATGTGTTATTTTCTAAGTGCTTTGAGATTATTAGATAGATATGTTTATGCTTTGTGCTTATGATGGATCTTGATGCTAGATCTGATATAGATGGATGTGCTTAGTGCTTGAACCTGCTAGACCTGGTCCATTTAGTTATGCTAAGTGCTTATATACGTTAGATTTGGGTGAACGCTATGATGCTTTGTTTTTCCTGCGGAGTTAAGTAATGATGAACTAATGGTGCTGAGTGCTCTATTAAGTGCTATAATCACATATCTGTGTCCAAGCTAAGGTTGCAGACACCTGAGTCCTGCAACCACCCCTGCCTCTACCTTGGGTGAGACTTCATCTGCTTCACAGGTGTTGTTGAAAGGGCTGATAGTTAGGGTTTTGTTGGTGCGTTGTTGTAGCGTTGAACCCTGGGTTTGCCCTTGTGCCAACAAATGGTTCCATTGTTGGGACTAAAACTGTGATTGCTGGGAACTGAGGAAGAAGAAGCTTTGTGCAAATATCCGACCTGAAATTGTGAAAGCTCTATGTGTAGATCTGTTTCCCTAGTGCTCAATATTCTACTTAATTTATAAAGATCTTTGCTAAAGAAATAAGTCTGATCTGAAGAAAAGAGGTAATATCCAGAAGCTTTGTGCCCTAAGAAAGGTAAAAGTGAGAATTATTGATTAAAAGAGGTAAGATATTAAAGCTCTGTGCTCTGATAAAGGTAATAATATTGAAAAGTTCTAGATCTAAAAGCTTTGTGCTTTGTAGAAGTAAGACTAGTGGAAATTTTTGTTTCTAAAGTATGGATCTAGGCATGTTTGATAAGATTTGTCCTAGCTTGAAAACTAGGGCACTGACAGAAGAAAGAAGATTTGATATGAGTATATTTGATAAGAATAGTGAAAGATATGTTATACCTATGCATAGAAATAATGTTTGGACTAACGAATGGATGCAGGACCCTAGAAAAAATTTGTTGCAGGTTAGATACCATGATCCTAGTGCACAGTATAGGAGTGGATGGGGATCATTTAAGAGAAAGAGAGGATTAAACCTCTATTACAGTTGCAGAAAACCATGACATCTTACTAAGGAATTCCATGGGAGAAGACCTAGTTGTCTTTATTGTAAAGCTATGAAACATGAAGTTTTGGATTGCCCTAGAATGATTGCTAAGGTTGAAAAAAAGAATATGAATCAAGAAAACCCTAAGGAAGATCCAAAAACTAAGATTATGGCAGAACCCCAGAAAAAATCAGAAAAAGTATTGCTACAGATGAAAGAAACCCTGAATGATCACCGACATGTCAGCTTACCAGCGATATTCAAAGAAAAATAATGCACTGAAGAAGGAATAAGAGACTTCGACATTGATTGTGTTCTGGATGAGGAAACATAGGTGAATATCATGACAGAAAGAATTTGGGAAATTTTAGGAAAGCCTGCTATGATTGCTTCATTGGGAAAAATAAGGTTATTTAGAGGAAAGCTAATAAACCTATGTGGAAAGCTCACCTAGATATCTATGAATGACAAGGGAACTTCAACAGATGAAGAATTTGAAGTTGTTAAATTTATTGAGTTTAGTGCTCCATTTTCTATGTTACTAGGAAAACCTTGGATTGAAGGAGATCAGACCAGAAGAAAAGAAGAAAAAATCTTGGAGCAGAAGAAGGAAGAGCTGAAAGATTTCATGACTAAGAGGATCGCACACTTGATTGAAGAACAGGAGGAATGAGCAAAGCTACTTAAAACCATATACTTGGATGTTGAAGTAGGAAGAACACTGGAAGACCCGTAGAAGACTGAAGTACCTATTCATATACAAATGAAGTATTACCCCTAATGTCTAGGAAAAAATCGCACCAGTGCGAAGTTTCTCTGCCAAAAGAAGATAAGAATCAGAATGGAAAAATGAACTCCGAGATGAAGGTCATTGGAAAGAAGGCTAGATAACTAAGTAAGAAGAGATATAATATTGAAAAGTTACAGAAGGTTCCCGAGGGAACTTTGCAGAAGGGAAAATTGCAAAATTGGAGCTTCGTCGGGATATCAGAACATTAACACATGGCACTTCGCCATGACAAAGCAATATAGTCGTTGGGGACATTATAATCGTTAGATCAATGCATCAAATGGATAGAAATCCATTTATGGCCAACCAACTCAACTCCACCGCCTAGCTGATATAGTCAAAGCTCGGCTTTGACGAGTGCAATAAGAAGCAGAGAAAGCCACCCAAGCTTTGACACAAGTATAGGGAGTCCTTGTAGAGAAACACAGTGCTGCAGAACGGGAAAATCTTGCTCTCCAAGTGAAGTTTTATGAATAAAAAGCACAACTACAACAGGAAAAGGAACAGTTGCTTGCAGAGAAACTTGAAGTAAAGGAAGTGGTCAACAGAGTGCTTCGCTCTGTGATAGTCGTAGAAGTACATGACAAAGAGCGAGTTCCACAACAAGTAGCACAACTTGAAGAATTGATCCAACAACTGCAACAATGAATAACATATTTGGAGCTACGCGCAATACCCCATACCCCTCAAGATGTAAGAGACCAAAGGGAACCAACTGCCAGGAGCGTAGTTGAACGACTCAAGGCTCTTACCCTGGAATGTAAGCAACTCATTGATCGCAGTTCCCTGACATATGAGTGACTTGCTGAGAGTCCAAAATTAAGAGTACTGGAGTCATAGCTCCAAGAKGCGAAGTACCAAGCTGAAAATATACAGACACAACTGAAGTCCCTGTCAGCCATGGAAAGAATGAAGCGCTCCAAAGAAYAACACACTGCACAAYAGAAAATCCATACTATCCATAGCAGAGTTATGGAGATAACTYAAAAACTCCAACCTGTGCAAGATAAGGCCTATCATTTGTTTATAGAGGTAGAAGGCCAATGAGTAGAGCTAGAGCAGGTTGTCACTACARCAAAAAAATGTCTAGASGGACCTATAAATGATGCAGTCATCCACGAGTTCACTGAAAAGGAAGCCGTAGCATAACAACAAGTCGAAGTAGCTCGAGCCAAGATCGAGGTGTTAGAAGCAGAACTAGTCAGACYAGAGTGACTCGGGATGAGTCACAGGTGAGTGTTGGGGGCTTGTTGGCCCTTGACCAAGTTTTGGGATATTCTTCATCAAGTTGACCATTTTGGACTTCGACAACCTGTCGAAGGCAGAGTGAAAGATGAAGCAGAGATCAAGGGATCTCGACCCCTTTTTCTTCATCAAGTTGACCATTTTGGACTTCGACAGTCTGTCGAAGGCAGAGTGAAAGATGAAGCAGAGATCGGGGGATCTCGACCCCTTTTTGGGTCATTTTTGGGATTTGGGAATATGTGACGGGAATGGGATGTCAGCCCATGTGTTTACCCGTGTTTAGGTCTATTTTGTATGTATAAATAGAAGGCTAGGAAATGTAATAATTAGTGCACAAATGTTGTGTAAGTTGGCTAAGTGCTAAGAGTGGGATCTATGTGATCAAGAAGTGTAAGGATTCATGCATACTATGTGAGACTTTCAGAGCTAGGTGCAAGTGGTTGTAACAAGACTGTGAAGGGCTCTATGCTGTAACGCAAGGAAGGAGGATCTGGCAAGCTGCACAAATATCCTATCTTATGTGGAGTAAGGTTTTTTGGATTTGTGCATGTAGATGACTGATTTAAGATAATAAAGAAAAAGAGTTGGTGGACGTAGCCCCAGGGTGGGGGTGAACCACGTAAATACTGTGTTATTATGCTCCGTGCAATGTTCTGATGCATTTATGTGTTAGTTGCTAAGTGATTTGAGATGATTAGATATATCTATTTATGCTTTGTGCTTATGATGGATCTGGATGCTAGATCTGATACAAATGGATGTGCTTAGTGCTTGAACTTGCTAGATCTGGTCCATTTAGTTGTGCTAACTACTTATATACGTTAGATCTGGGTGAATGTTGCGATGCTATGTTTTTCCTATGGAGTTAAGTAATGATGAACTAATGGTGCTGAGTGCTCTATTAAGTGCTATAATCACATATCTGTGTCCCAGCTAAGGTTGCAGACACCTGAGTCCTGCAACCATCCCTGCGTCTACCTCGGGTGAGACTTCATCTTCTTCACAGGTGTTGCCGAAAGGGTTGGTACTTAGGGTTTTGTTGGTGTGTTGTTGTAGCGTTGAACCCTGGGTCTGCCCTTGTGCCAACATGAAGCAGGGAGAGGCACTGGAGCATGAAAGTTAAGGGTATGATGATGTTGTGAATTGCATGAAGTATGAAGCATGAGGGTGAAGTCAGAAGTACTATGTGTATGTATATCTTAGATTGCTACCTATACAGGTCTTACTAAGTTGGTGCTTAAATGAAGAAAATAGTGTCTCTAGTAGGTTGTTTCCTATATAATATCTTGTTGAGTTGGTGCTCAAATGAAGATATTGGTGTCTCTCGTAGGTTGGTACCTACAAGATTTTATAAAGATAAGTTTTTAGTTTTTTTCTCCCACAAGGGTTTCCAGATTAAACTCTGTGTATTGTGATTTGAGTTTACATGCATTTACTATCTTAAAGTTAATGAATGATTGATGAATGGTCATTTAAAGTAAAAAGTATATTATATTGATTCACCCTCTCCCTCTCAGTATAATCATAAGTTCAACATAAAACTTGTTGCAATCTTGGCTGAGGTTCGGTAGGCCCATAATGTTGAAAATAACATCAAATGTCAATTAGTATTATGTTTTCCTAGAATCCTCTGGATCATGATTTTCAAGATGTGATTGATAGCTTTGACTTCACCATTTTCCTGAGGATAATAGGGTGTTGAGTTCTCATGCCGAAAACCCAACCCGGAAACTAGTTTGGTCGTCATCTTGTTTAAAAAATGGGACCCATGTTCCATCACTATATTCTTAGGAACATCAAATCTAACAATAATATGATAGAATATGAATAGTGCAACAACAGTGCAATCATTAGAGATTCTAGACAAGGCCTCAACCCACTTGGTGAAGTAGTCAATGACCATGATGATGTAGCCATGGCCATTAGTCAAGGTGGGATTACACATCATGAAATCAATCTCCCATTTGCTGAAGGGACCAACAACAACCATGGGATGTAATGGAGCAGGATGAGCATGCATTTTTCGAGTAAAAAGTTGACACTTTTGGACAACATGCATACAATATTTGAAGATCGTGGGCCGAAATTATATTGCACATAAAATATTCTAAACAGTGGCCAACCCATAGACATGACCACCACATGAATCGGCATGGCAATCATTCATTTTTTTTCCAGATTCCTCATGGACAAGGAATAAACATAAGATGAAACCAACCCCTCGGTAATAAAGAGTGTCATCAATAATGAGGTTGTTAGGATACAATCCTAACCCCTCTTCATGGGTCATTAGTTAGTAGGATATGTTTTCTATGTAATAAATGCCGACGTGAGTTAATAAGTCCTATTAAATAAAGAACAATAAGTCAATGTAAGAAGACTTGAAGCTTCTGCTTCTAGAAAGATATTCCTCTAGAAGTTTCCTTAGAAGGCAGAGTTAGTATAAATAAGAGTAGGAGGTATTGAATATTTTTGTCTTGGATATTATTGTAATAGAGCTCTACTCTACTGGAGGTTGCCCCCTCAAAGAGGCAAGTGAACATTTCTATATTGAATAAAGATGCTCTTTTTGGTGTTATTCTAGTATTGCTCTGGCTATAATCTTGTTGTTCCATTACTAATTGGTAAATATTTATGTTCGACATAATATAATTTATCTAGTATATTGCAAGTGGTATCAAAGCTCCTTCCTGGGCATAACTTGTGGGGTAATTTTTTTTTTCAAGGTAGATACGTATTCCGACGTCTTTAATATACAAAGGTCAGTCATTACGTGCATAAACCCATGATCGGGGAATCATACATGCATGAACTGCAAGTGGTACTTAAGTGCACATTGTTGGCCACTCTTGTAACCCCTGTTGGTACCCCTTTGAGTGGTTGCACATTAGACAACACCTGTATACATATCGACCTAAATATCTCGAAGCCCTCCGTAGATAAACCGATCGATCACCTAACTTATATAGTGTCACTAAGATCACTTGGGAAGATACTCTCTAGTACCTGGGTAATCGGGTAGTACAACTAAGTGTACGATCTAGCCTCCTTAGTTGGCACCCTAAGATATTAGGTTGAGTAATATTGTTCGACCCCACACGTATATAAGAGAGATATAACACAGGGCAAACCCTTGCTTGTAGATACCTTGCAAACCCCAACCCTTGCGACAAAAACAACCGATCTATTACAATGAAACTTGGCCCTTGCTAAATTTTTCGTTGTAGAGACACTCCCTGTCGACATTTATTATTATTGAGAATTTGGGAATTTCGACATTGCAAAAGTATTCAGGTCGGATTATAACTCTACAGGAATAAAAAATAAATAAAAATTGTGCTCTTTGTGACTTAGTCCATTGGATTCTTCTCTTCATTCTGATCACAATGATACCCTTCACTTTTAAGCCTTTTTTTTTTCCTGCGGACCCAACCCTTTCTAGGACACCCTTATTTGCGACCTATCCCATTGTAATCCTCTATTTTCCTGATCACATTGACACCTATCATGTTTGTGGCCTAGATTTTCCATCCTGACCCCTCATCTGCTACCTAAGTTTCCTCAATGTCGACCACCCGCTCTCAGATCCAAGAAGACTAGGATTCTGAGGTGTTCAACCTAGAACAACAATTGTCCCCCATCCACACACAAGTCCAAGCTTCCATAAGAACTATAGTATAAGAAGTAGTCTAAGCAACGATACAACATATATTCAAGGGTAATATTGTTGAGCCCAATTCCGAGGACCCTCAAGCCTCCCATTATGAGCCTAATCATTCATCCTGCTCCACTTGGGATTCTCCACACTCTTGGAATAAGGTGCCCAAAGTTGACATGCATAAATTTGATGGATCCAACCCTGCAGGGTGGGTTTCTCAAATGGAACAATACTTCTCCCTTCATGATATTTGGGATGATGAGACCAAACTCCATGTAGGGGTTTTGTACTTGGATCAAGAATGATAGCAATGGTGGTAGTGGCATAAGAAATGTTATCCAGGACTACCCACTTGAAACATGTTCACTAAAGAAGTTTGTGCCTTCTTTGATAGGGAATCACATTTTTTGGGAAGACTCACTAAGCTACACCAAACGGGATCAGTCTCAAACTTCATCATGACATTTGAACAGTTGGATATCCAAACCGAGGGCTTATTTGATTAATTTTACCTTGAATGTTTTATTAGTTGATTAAAGGACACCATCAGGGCTCATGTGCGCATGCATCATCCTACTACCTGGTTGCAAGCATGCCAATTAGCACTAGAAGAAAAGACCATACTTTAGGATCCACCCCTGAAGGCTACATTCCCCAACCATCCTCACCCCAGGGCTAACCCAACTTCAACACAAACCTTAAAGGTCCAAAAGGTCTCTCTAGTAGAAATGGTGGAGTGTCACAAGGAAGGACTTTGCTATTATTGTGATGAAAAGTACCCACCCAAACATAAATGTAGGGAAAACAAGTTCATCTAGATTGATGCATCAACTTCATCTTCCTCTACAGACATACCATCAGATGAAACTCTTGACCCATAGGATGCTCAACCAAGTGTTCATGTTGAAGATTTCATTGCAGTCCCTATGGAACCAGAGGAACCTTTCATATCCATTCATGCCCTTTCAGGTATTTCGGCCCCACAAACATTGAAGATCAAGGGCTACATAAAATATAAGCTAGTTTTGGTTTTGATTGTTAGTGGTAGCACCCATAATTTTATTCACCACAAGCTTATTGAGGAGATCTATTGTTTTGTCTGCCTTGTTTCTAATTTTCAAATACTCATCGCTAATGGGGGTGTGATGAAGTGTGGGGGACACAGACACTTTGAGAATGTCAAACTCCAAATGGGGGATTATAATATGAAAACCCACATGTTCTCTATTTCCATGGGGGGTTGTGGTATTGTATTAGGCATGGAATGGCTTCACACTCTGGGACCAATAACAATGGATTATCAAGAATTATATATGAGATTCATCCAAGAGGCTCACACCTATACCCTCTGAGGTCTCCATGTGGGCTCTCCTAAAATCATGAACTCTCACAGGATGGAAAAAATGTTGAAGAAAGGCCACCATGGTGTGATTTCTCAATTTCATGCCATCTAAGTCACTGATCAGGCATCTCTGGTAGTTACTCCTAGCTTGCAACTCATCTTGGACAAGTACCCCAAGGTCAACCCCCAACTCATGATCATAGCATCCCTCTCCTTATGGGAAGTCAACCCCCCAATGTACGTCCCTACAGGTATCCATTTTCTCAAAAAAATGAAATAGAAAAGATGGTACAAGAATTACTGGAGGTGGGGTAATTCACCCTAGTATGAGCCCATATTCTTCCCCTGTGGTGATGGTATTAAAGAAAGAAGGTACTTGGCGCATGTGTCCCTATTTTCGTGCCCTAAATAAATTGACCATCAAAGATAAGTTTCCCATTCCTATCATTGATGATCTGTTGGATAAAATCCAGGGTGCCTGTGTCTTCATCAAATTAGAACTTCGATCCGACTATCACTAGATTCAGATGAAGGAGGCTGATATTCCAAAGACTTCTTTTAGAAATCATGAAGGAAAATATGAATTCTTAGTCATGCCCTTTTGCCTTTGCAATGCCCCATCCACCTTCTAAAGTCTCATGAATAAAATATTGAAACTGTTAACTCCCAAAGTAAAACCGTTCTTTCGGTTGAACTTTGTAGAGGATATCCTAGCTATTGGTCGCATGCTTAAGCTAGTTTTGTGTTTTTATAGTTCAAAGAAAATTTTTG
>JZKD02S1767841.1:72825-93908 GCA_000966675.3 Picea glauca | reverse complement strand
ACCAGGTTCAATTTTCGCAAGTGACATGTTGAGATATTAAATGAGCAAGCTATCTAAAAAGCCCCAACTTTCTACAAAATCTGGTTACCCCCGGGTACCATCCTCGAAATGAGGGGAACTGCCCGATGGATTTCCCCGGGCTCTATTCCAAGTAGAAAAAAAAACTTGGAACCAAGGAATTAAATAATTCCCAATATCGATATGAGGAAGTTTGATGGTAAATATCCCATAGCATGGATATTCCAGATGGATAAATTATTCAATTACACAAAGTGACAACTTTACAAAAGGTAACTCTTGCATCCTTGTATTTAGAACCTCATCAATTCGTCTATATCAATGGCTTTGTGAACGAAAAAATGACTATATTTTCTATGGGTCCATTTTTATGGATGAATTGGTAGCACATTATGGAGATATCAAGAGCAACACATTCTTTAGTCAATTAATAAATCTTCGACAAAGAGGTCCAATTACAGAGCACATTTAACTATTTCAAAAGTTGAGTCTTAGAATAAAGAACATTCCAAAGGATAATTTGTTAGATCTCTTCATGGGAACTTTAAAGGAGAGCATTCAACATCATGTGCATCTCTTGGAATGTAAATCACTAGAGCATGCTTTTAGTGTGGCAACTAAAGTTGAAATTAAAAATATGGCTACTATAAGAGTGGCCACTAGCAACTCTAGAGAGCACAATTTTTCCTCTCCTAACCTCACTCAACCTACAGGGTTGACACCTTAGAAAATGGGTAAAAGAAGAGCAAAGGGACTATGTTTCATTGTGGTAGAAAGTACAATAAAGGGCATAAATGTGGTGACAATAAATTATTCTAAATAGACCATGAAGAGGAAGAAGATAAAAAAGTGGAACCATCGCAAGATCTAGAACTAGAAGAGACTACTCCAACCATATCTTGTCATGCATTGGTTGGAATTAGTACTTTGCAAACCCTTAAGATATAAGGATATATCAAAAGGAAAAATGTAACAATGTTGATTGATTTTGGTAGTACCCATAACTTCACTAATTTCAAATTAATGAAACTTCTCAATTTCTTCATATATCCAACACCACAATGTCAAATAACAATTGCAAATGGAGGTACCACAAATTGTTTAGGGAAGTTCCATAGTATTAAGCTCACTATGGGAGAGTATTTATTTGATAATCCCATGATTGGAATTTAAAAGGGTGGTGTTGATGTTGTATTAGGGGTCCAATGGTTACAATCACTAGGAGCAATGGACCTTAACTTTTAGGAACTTTTCATGATATTTTCCTCAGAAGGAAAGGAAATTGAACTCAGAGGTATCCAAGGGAATCACTCTAAAGTGATAAGCTCTAACAACATGAAAAAATTACTCAAAAAGGGACACTATGGTGCACTTGCACAATTGTGCTCATTATATGTTCAAACATCTAGACCCTCTACTCCAGTGGAGCTCCAAACATTTATTGACAATCATTCCAAGGTATTTTGAGAGATTCCTAAGCTCCTTCCACCTACTTGAGATCATTACCATGTTATTCATTTACAACTAAGAAGTGTACCACCTAACAATAGGCCTTATAGGTACCCATATGTACAAAAGAGTGAGATTGAGAGACATGAAATGTTAGAGGTCGACATCATTCAACCTAGACAAAGTGCTTTCTCTTCTCCATGGCGATGGTTCAAAAAAAGGAAGGTCCATGACGTATGTGTCCAGATTATAGAAAACTCAACAAAATGACCATTGAAGATACGTTTCCTATTCCTCTCATTGATGAATTACTATATGAATTGCAAGGAGCAATTTTCTTTACCAAGTTGGATCTTCATTATGTATATCATTAAATTAGAATGGACAAGAGGACATACCCAAAACAACCTTTAGAACACATGAAGGTCATTATGGGTTTTTGGTGATGTCATTTGGCATTACTAATGCACCTTCAACATTTGATGAATTATATTTTTCAAACCCTTCCTCAGAAAATTTGTGTTAGTATTTTTTGATGATATATTAATCTACAACAAATCTTGGGAAGAACATTTACAACATGTTGACATGGTATTAAAACTATTGGAAGAGAAACAACTATATGCAAAGAATTCCAAGTGTGCATGTGGGGTGCAAGAAGTGGAATATTTGGGTCATATTGTATTTCATGAAGGTGTCAGAGTGGACCCTAATAAAATTAAAAATATGATGTAATGGCCAATTCCAAAAACCTTGAAGAATGTTAGATTATTTTTAGGATTGACAAACTATTCCCACAAGTTTGTTGATAATTATGGTCAAATAGTAGCACCTCTAACAACATTATTAAAAAAAGAGACATTTCAACCAAAGATTTTGAAAAACTTGTGTGTACAACTCTTATCCTGGCCATACTTAACTTCACAAAAACATTTATTATGGAGTGTGATCCCTGGGCATGACATTTGTGCAATTCAATGCAAGAAGGAAGACCCCTTACCTTAGAAAGCAGTTGGATTAAAAGAAAGAACTAACTCAAACCCATTTATGAAAATGAAATGTTGGCCATGTTACATGTAATTAAGAAATGATGTCTGTTAGCACTCTTTCTTTCTGTCCTGGGCATTTTCAAAGAAAAAGTTTCGCTACGGATACTTTCGGTAGCGCCTCCATTAAATTTTGGCACGGGATGATCGAGATTCACATTGTTGGTGCGAATATGGAGTGGCCAACACTCAAAATATTTGATGCCACGTTTCCCATAAAACCATTGTAATGGATACCCCGAGATCCGAAGGCAAAGAGTTAGTTGCACCGGAAGGAAATAGAACGCGCAATTTTTTTTTGATGGTGCCAGGTTACAGTGAAACATTTTTTATCAGATCATGTGAAGGCTATGGTAGCGTAGTTCAATGGTAAAAGGCCCAGTAAAAAACTGCATTGTTGCTTGAATAAGGACATAATTGTTTCCTCTTGCCGAGGAAGATTTCACTAGGCTGCGGGAATTTGTGTGATATTAAAATTGATAAAGGAATGACTACAATTGGGTGAGACGCTGAACAAACTCCAGAATCAGCAGGGAATAGCATGAAGAAAGTATCAGGAGTACTATCTATGTATCTGATATAGATCAGATGGTGATTGAAGAGCAACTTGCAACTCTGTTTATAAATTGTGGACAGGTTGTTGATTATCATGTTTGCAGGGATCCAATTCAGTTCTTCGCTCTGCTTTTGTAGAATTCACTGATGAGGAAAGTGATAGAGCAACTCTTAGCCTTCCTGGGACTATACTTAGGATTTTGTCCTCTAGTTTTCACATCACTTTATCAAATTTCCAGTTTATTTGGCCTTGGGAAGGATGGATGTATGTTTTAGATATTCCAAAGTGGTCATAATAGTGTGACTTTCCACACGAAGTACCTGAAAAGGAAGTTCGATCGTCTTATAGGGACAAAATTAGGGAGAGTTTAGAGAATGCTCCTGTACTAGAAGAGCTTATCCCACCTAAACGAGGAATTTTCTTCAAATACAATGGAAAAAGTCAATAAGAACAATCTAAAGTAGAATTAGCTTTGTCTGCGGAGTTAGGAGGATAAATCCGAGCAGTCACAAGATTCTTGATGTATTCAAAGGACAGTTTGAGATAATTAAGAACACCTGGCATTAGTAGACCATATTTGGGCATCCAGAAATCAGCAAAAGGATTCAATGCTAGATTTTATGCACATTCCAACAAACAATTTCAATAGTTGATAAAATTAGTTCGAGTAGATCATGGTGGACGAATATCACGAGTATTTACTCGAGATTTGCAGGGCACATTTGGCAGTTAGAGACAAGTGGTGGCAAAAGTTACTAATTTTATGGCAGAGACTAATCCAACAAATCTTCAAACATTCATGATGTTGTAGCTTTTTCTTGTTTTAGTTTATGATTTTATTTCCAGAAAACTAGAAACAGATTGGCATCGCAATTTGTATTTAAAGCTATCATTTTGTAATAGCAGGGGGAGGATGGACTGAGAGATAGCTGAGGTTCAATCTTTCAGATTGGGGCTTCATGTAATATCTTTCATCGTTGTCTCAAGACTTCAATGTAAAGATCTCAACAGATAATAAAGTGTATGGTCAGTTTGTTTTCTTAGTAAATCATCTTCTTTTTCTTCTACTAGAATATGCTATGCTACTATAGGATATATGTATGCATTTTCTGTGTTGAGAGGGCTGCAGTGTAGGGTATGTTGTAGTCTTTTCCACAGACTTATTCGAGTCTTAAATTCATATTTAGAAAGAGTTTCTGAATATTGAATTATTCATCCATTGTTAGATATATTAAAGATCAGGGTGCTCTTTAATTGTATTACAGTTTTGTTTCTCACACTATCTCTTTCCACTTCTCTATAACACTATAATTGATCTAAGCTCTATTATCTCGACCTGTTGCCCATAGAATGTTGAGACATGGTTATTGTTTTTAATGGACTCTATGCCCAATGGTTAGTCGCTGACTTGCAGTCATCTCACTGTCTTCATGTTGATCCTACCACTCTCAAACATTTTAAAATCTATATCCTTATTGAACATTTTTGAAGCAAGGTGTGCTAGGCTTGACTCAATTGCAGTCTTGAGTTGACTTCTAGCGCTGACATCTTTTGGCATCGTTGTCGGGGACGTAAATGAAAGTAATCTTCCCTCGGAGAATGACATTAATCAGATTGTATTCTTGATGGTGAACAATAAGTGAACATATATCAGACTGCATATTAGTCACCTAGTACTTCACTCCACGACGGAAGAACCTGTTGGCGACTTCACTGATACAGGACAACCATGGAAATGGAAGCTATCTTGGCTCGGAGGTTTGTACCTCTCAATTTTTTCAGTTGTTTCTGGTTTTTCGAATCCTGCGCCTTCTTTCTCAGAATGTGCATACTTTCTTCCTATTTTTAATGGAAAGGATATAGATAATCCTGCACAACACCTCGTCAAGTTTCATCAGTGCATAGATCAATTGGATGTGTATCATGAACATATTCATATACTCATTATATGGTGTTGCGAGACAATGGTACATAACTAGTCCGATCTCTAGTATTTCATCTCTAAAGGATTTCTAGTTTATCACTTATCAAATTTCCAGTTTATTTGGCCTTGGGAAGGATGGATGTATGTTTTGGATCTTCCAAAGTGGTCATAATAGCGTAACTTTCCACAATAAGTACTTGAAAACGAAGTCCGATTGTCTTATAGGGAAAAAATTAGGGAGAGTTTGGAGAACGTTCCTGTACTAGAAGAGCTTTTCCCACCTAAAGGAGCAATTATATTCAAATACAGTGACAAAAGTCAATAAGAACAGTCTAAAGTAGAATTAGATTTGTCTTCGGAGTTAGGAGGATAAATCTGGGTAGTCGCAAGATTATTGATGCATTCAAAGGACACTTTGAAATAATTAAGAACACATGGCATTAGTAGATCATATTTGGGCATCTAGAAATCAACAAAAGGATTATGTTCCGGTTTTATGCACATTCCAACAAACAATTTCAACAGTTGGCAAAATTAGTTTGAGTAGATCATGGTGGACGAACATCACGAGTATTTACTCCAGATTTGCAGGGCACATTTGACAGTTAGAGACAAGTGGTGGAAAAAGTTACTAATTTCATGGAAGAGACTAATCCAACAAATCTTCAGCATTCATGATGTAGTAGCTTTTTCTTGTTTTAGTTTATGATTTTATTTTCAGAAAACTAGAAACATATTGGCATTGTAATTTGTATTTAAAGCTATCATTTTGTAATAGTAGGGGAAGGATTCAGTTTGAGGGACTGAGAGAGAGTTGAGGTTCAATCTGTCATATTGGGGCTGCATGTAATATCTTTCATCCTTGTCTCAAGACTTCTATGTAAAGGTCTCAGCAGATGATAAAGTGTATGGTCAGTTTGTTCTCTTATTTATGTGTAAATCATTTTCTTTTTCTTCTACTGGAATATGCTATGCTACTATATGATATATGTATGCATCTTCTGTTCTGAGAGGGCTACAGTGTAGGGTATGTTGTAGTATTTTCCACAGACTTATTTGAGTCTTAAATTTATATTTAGAAATAGTTTCTGAATATTGAGTTATTCATCCATTATTAGATATATTAAAGATCAGGGTGTTCTTTAATTGTCTTACAATTTTGTTTCTCACATGATCTGTTTCCACTTCTCTATAACATTATAATTGATCTAAGCTCTATTAGCCCGACCTTCTGCCCATAGAATGTTGAGACATGGTTATTGTTTTTAATGGTCTCCATGCCTAATGGTTAGTTGTTGACTTGCAGTCATTTCACTGCCTTTGTGTTTATCCTACCACTCTCAACATTTTAAAATCTAAATCATTATTGAGCATTTTTTAAGCAAGGTGTGTTAGGCTTGACTCAATTGTAGTCTTGTGTTGAATTCTAGTGCTAACAATGCCTTTACCTAAGATGAAGACACTTCAAGGTACAAAAATATCATGATAATTTGAAGTACTTCTTGGAACAACAATTATCTTTAGAAGAACAACAAAATGGATTACAAATATTCTAGATTATGACTTCAAAATCATCTAGAAAAAAAATACAGCAACAGATGCACTTTCAAGGAAAGAAGAAGATACAAAGGGATTGTTGTTTGCTATTTGCATTCCATAATATGAATCGGTGGAAGAAGCAATGATAGAATGGAAGCAAGATCAGAAGGTATGAAAGATTATTCAACAACTACAAGAGGACACAAGTGCTTTAGAAAAAATTATGTGTAACAAAGATTTACCATGGTCTCAAGATCACATATATTTATATAAGAATTCCCAATTCAAACAAAAGGCCCTTTTTGAATTGCACACTTCTCTTGTAGGAGGAATTCAAGGTTCTTCAAAACTTACCACAAGATCAAGAATGATTTTTTCTGGGAAGGTCTTAAAACTAATATTCAAAAGTTTGTGGCTAAATGTGTGATCTACCAATATAATGAGAGACAATTAAGACCCCATGTCTCCTACAACCTTTATCGATACCAATTCAATTTTGTGAAGAGTTTTTAGTGGATTTTATTATAGGTCTACCCAAGTCCAAAGGAAATAATGTCATCATGGTAGTAATGGACTGACTCACAAAGTATGCCCATTTTTTTGCTCTTTATCATCCTTTTAAAGAAATTGTAGTAGCCACAACATTCATGGAAATAGTTCAGAAACTACATGGAATCTTGAAGAATATTATAAGTGATAAAGATCCAATTTTCACTTGTAATTTTTGGACTAAATTATTTTCTTTTTTGGGTGCTCAATTGGCTCTCAGCTACTCTTACTATCCTCAATCCAATGGGAAAACTGAGATTGTGAATAAACGTCTAGATGGGTATCTCTTGATTCTCTGTTGTTTTGCATGTAATCAATAGACATAATGGGTTAAGTGGTTTCCCTTGGAAGATTGGTGGTACAACACATCCTTCCATACTTCATCAAAAATGTCTCCATTTATGGCACTTTATGTATATCATCCTCCATCCATCACATCACTCTTGAGAGGGAAAGTGAAGGTTCAAGCAGTGGAGGACCACATAGAGAACCAACAAGAGGTTCTCAAGCTATTGAAGGACAACTTGGTTACAACACAAAATAGGATGAAACAACAAGAAGATCAACATCACAGTGAGAGGGAATTTGAAGTGGGGGATTGGGTATTTTTGAGGCTACAACCATACAAATAGATGTCCCTCAAGAAAACAAATAAGGACAATAAATTAACACCCAAGTATTATAGTCCCTATAAGGTGTTGCAAGGGATTGGAAGTATGTCTTAGTAATTGGATTTCCCTCCAACTTCACATGTACATCTATTTTTCCATGTTTCTTTCTTAAAGAAGGTAATCAACAACAAGATCCCAATTCAAACTATTTTACCAGAGACTAATGAAAAAGGGAAAATATTACTAGAACCATAAACAATCCTTGAAACAAGGATCAAGAAACTGCAAAATTGAGCAATTAGTGAGTACCTCATAAAGTGGAAGAACCTACCAGTAGAAGAGGCAACATGGGAAGATGATTTCTTTATGCGAAAAAATCCACAACTAATCAAGTGTTGAGGGAAACACTTGTTTGAAGGGGAGGGTGAATTATTATTTTAGGCCCCTATGTTACACCGTTCTCACTTTATCCCCTATTTATAATAAGCGAGATCCATTTGTATAGGAATCTAATCTCATCTTGTACATTTGTTTTTATTTTAAAAGGACATTTCCCCCTCAAAGAGGCTTATCTTTCATTCTTCCATCTAATTCCCAAGGCATGGAGTTACATGTATTTCTATTTTCAGTCTATTTGGGTGTTTGACCAAGCACATCGAAAAGCGAACTTTAAATTAAAAAAAATTCTATGCTTGATAGTGTATTTATGATCTATAAATTGACATGGATATTCCACTGGAATAGTTCATCACAACAGATCTTATAATATTCCAGTTCTAAGACTTTTGCAATCAATGGTATTTTGGTGATATTCTTTTCTTGATGACATACCACATTTGCTTGGTCCAAAACGTCGATTTATAAACCGTTTCAATGAATCCGAAAGAATATCACCAAAATATCTTATAATATTATGAAATATTAGATTATGTAATTTATTTCTTTAGATCCGAAATGAATTATTACTAGGTTATTGCTTAGATTTGTGAAAATAAATGAATACAAAAATGAAATACTAAGAAAATGAACACACCATCCACACACAAATGAACAGGAGATGTATATTGGGAAACCCAATATGTGAGAAAATCCAACTAGAAGGTGGGGCTTATATTCTACTATATTTTCTTTAGTAATGAAATGCAAGTACAAAGAAATGGGACACTCACTATGGAGTTGCCTATGACTCTATGGTATGAATGGATACTACATACTCTTCTTCCTACCTCTATTATGTGCTCAAGTGTCACTCCTTGGATGATGTACTTAACTATGGAACAAGTACAATACAAAATAATAGAATCCTTCTCCTCCCAGCGACACGATTTAACATAACTCACTAATAGTCTAGGGTTAGGGTTTTGACTTCCTCAACCCTCAATTAGTAATACAGTTTGGAAATTATAGAATATTATTGAATATACACACATGGCTATCCCAACACATTTTATTAATGGGGGTTGATGTGGTGTCCACTCATACCATGGCGGTCAACAAGGTAGGCCAATTTGTGGGAGGCATAACATTCACAAACAAGCTCTGATTGATGCAATTTTTGCACCATTGGAAAGGTCTTGATGTGTAGAATAATGTTAAGGGTATATGAGATAAGATCACAAATTTTTGACTCTATTTTTTTTTTTTAATGCCTCAAAATGGATCTTTAAGGTTCTGGACTTGAAATCTTCAAACTAGGACCTACCACTAAAATGGGCCCTGCAAGCCAATTCCTCCAATTTTTCCACCCAAAAAGTACTAAGATATATAAAAAATTATATGATGATCCATTCCAAAGAAATTTGTAAATGTACAATGGCACTAGTATTAGTGGATCATAGTTGAAGCCAAATAATAAATAGGATTCCATGCTTTACTAGTGCACAATATAAAACTAAGAGACACAATTGGCGATGCACCAAAGTATTGTAAGGACACCAAGGAGTAAAATTTTAAATTTAGAAATTTCTCATTTTTATTGGTGCTCTTATTGATTTAAGGAAGCATCATTAGTAGTGCTCTCTTGCATCATAACTGTACCATTAATCCTAGCTTTGAAATAAAACAATTCCATCTTGTTGGTGCATTTTAGAATGTACAAACATATTGTTAGTGGTGTGTAGAAGGATACAAGGTGCACCATAATGGTTTTGGTGCTCCTATACAAGTGGTGCACCAATTATTGATAAAAATAATAATAACCTTATCCACTTTCCTAGTGCATTAATTTTTAATCAGGAGCATCAGTTACGATTTGTTAATTATTAGTTCACATAATATATAATGCATCTTTATTTTTAAGGGGCATCGATGTGTTTTACACAATTTTTTTGGAAACAATTAAAAATTAATTTCAATTTTTAATAAATATTAAGAATAGTAATTTATTATAGATTGTTTATATTATATGTATATATTTGTGTTTGTGAGACCAATGAAATTTGTATGTGAATTAGAGACAACAACAATGACAACAACAGTAGCAAGTGGACACATATAACTTCACATGTGAGTGAGAGGCTAGAGAGAGGGAGATGATGTGTACCTTAATCCTATTACACCACATGTTCATGTCCTTTTAAGGGATTTTGGCCTCCTCATGTTTTATGTGGAGGCTACATCCCTCAAGGGGAATGTGTGCTTGTTAACGAATTGATCTATCTCTAGGATAATGTAGGTAGGCATTTAGGGTCGATCCCGATCTATGGTACTAATCCACATAAGAGGATATTTATTTTATTATCAATTTGTCTAGAAGAGGGGAGGATTTTCCCTAGTTCCCCAATTTCCCACCTAGCATTGTGGGAGAGAGTTAGTTGGCATGTGTGAAAAGATATGTCAATGTGGCCATCATTAACCCTACTTCCTTCTAGGTTGTTGGTGGCCAATCATGTTTACATGCATTCAATGCAAATGAGGTTAGGTGATTTTTTCTCAAGGTCACAACACTAGCACACTATATCTTTGATGGGAAATCCATTAGTTTCCCTATGATGCACTATGTATATATTTTAGTTCAGAGGCGTATACAGATTAAGTGGTCTGCCATTTTTTTCAATAGTTTTGTTTTTCTCTTGATCATTATCATGTTATGTTTGATGGGAGGATTGCATTCCCATTTGCTTTAAATATATTTACTTTATTTTTTAGAGGATTCTGGTGACTTGACCTAAATTTGACTTCCTCTCTCCTAGGGTGATGATTGATGTGTGTGTGCACATGTGGGGGCATATGTTACCCCAAATGAGCCAACTAGAGTTTCCATGTAGGTAGGTTAGTTTAGAGGTATTGGATTTATTAGCTAGTGATGATGATCACATCCTCATTCTTGTACAATACCCACATGTAGGGATAGACTAGAAAGGATGTTAAAACATCTTATTTACTATAGTCAAGCCACTAGATGCAAGAGCTAATATTATCGTTATATTTTGGTTAATCTAGTTGCAATTTTTTTTAATCTTATTTAATGCACATGTAATTGATTGTTGTTTATTGTAGCTTCAGGAGGTATTACCACAAGAGGCCAAGGTGTTAGGCATGTAGGAATATTCATTGGCACCAAATTATCCTTTTGTTTCAATGAAATCATCCTTGGAATGAGGCTAGGGCCTCATGGGAAATTTGATAGGCTTTGTGGGCTTGTGACGGGGTGTCACACCGACAAAGAGGAATAAAATATTATTATTAATTGTTGAGCTTAGAAGGCGTGCTTAAACTCCCTCATTGGACTTGTATATAAAGAAGAGAGGTAATTGTGAACTTTTCTTATCGTAAAATGATGGAGTTATCATAAGTGAGTGAGAACTTGTGCTAGGAGGCTTAGTGATTTTAGCAAATGGAAATTCTACAATGGTGGAAAATATAGCCTAGGAGAGAGGAAGTCGCAGAGAGAGAATTGTACGAAGGTGTTCCTACAAGTTTTATGTACTTGTACGTGTGTTGCAATAAGGTGAATCATGTATGTACGTGGATTGCAGTGGGCACGATCACATATGTACGCATGTTGTAGTAAGGTGAATCACGTTTACGCGAGTTGCACTGAGGCACAATCATGTATGTACACAGGTTGTAGTAAGGTGAATTATGTACATCCATACTAGGGTTTCTGGGTAGGAGCAGGTCCATACAGGCCGACATCAGTGGTAGTACATGTGATGTCATTAGGCCATACAAGTGATTTGCAACATATTTTTGAGCAGAGGAAATTTCTAGGTATTTGCTGAGGCTTGTTTTTTTTATTTGTATGGTTATTGGAGGACAAGGTTGTCCTCAAATTTTGGTGGATTTGTATTGTTGGGAGGGTTGGTTTTTCCCTCAGAAATTTTGAAATTAACAAGGTTATAGAACATAAATTTGTGTCTCAAATATGTGTTGATGATTCATCTATGATCTTGTTGTTTCCGCTGCATATATTTTCAGTCAATAATTTTCAGTGTAAAATTGTTCAGTGATAACAACTAAGGTTTCACTGTTAGCTCACTAGGAAGCAATTTTCAGATCTAAAAATTAGTCACATAGAATTGCATGTGAAAATTGACATGGTTTCAGATCTTAGGATTTGAAGAGAAGGGGATCATCTTGAGACACATTGTTGGCTACAACACTGGAAGAGTGTTGTTCTTGTTTTGGAAAGGTTAAAAACGTGAACACATTAAAGCTTGAGGATAGGTTGGAAGGCAAGGGTTCTTACTTTGTTGGAATAAAATGACCTCAAGGAGTATGTTGAGAATGTGGTTGCATCTCCTACTGATCCGTAGAAATTGACATCACACAAGAAGAAATAAGTGAAGGTGAAGTGGGTGTTGCTAGAATTTGTGAAGGATCACTTGATTCCTCACATTATTGAGAAGAAATCTTCCAAGGAGATGTATGATGCTTTGGTGGTTCTATACCAAAACAATAATATAGGTAGGATGCTACATTTGAATTACCAGATTCAAATTGTTAGGGTGACCAGTGAGGACACAATTGTCAGCTACCATATGAAGATCACTTAGAAATGAGATCAACTTGTAGCTATTGGTGAGACAATGTAATATGTTGAGTTGGTGAATGTAGTGTTGAGAGGTCTTCCCAGGTCTTCAGAACCATTTGTGTAGGGGATCTATAAACGAGACAAGTTACCGACTTTGATAGACTATGCATTGATTGTATCCAGGAGGAGACCCAGTTGGTGTCCAGGGATGGTATGGATGGTGTTGTTCCTGATATTAAACCTAAGGCTTAAAGAATAATGTCAGACATCATAAATATAAAGGGATGTTTGTAAATGTGTTTTTTCTTCCGTTAGTTATATAAGAATTAATCCTCAAATGAAAAGAATGAGAGAACATGACAGAGGTTGTAATTTGTTGTTTGAGATGATTTATAAAATAAAATGATGTGAGGGAAACTTACAAAAATGTTAAACAAAATGAGGCATCAATGCAAGATGAATCTTACCTTGTTCACAGTAGAAGAAATTAAAGAATGCGCCCTTGTAAGGATATGAGATACAATAATCCAAGTAGCTCATAGGTCTTGTATTTACTTATAGAAAATACAGAGGAAAAATTGCTTGCTTATCAAACAACTGATAAAATGTGACTACAATAGTAGTAGTACTAAATTTAAATCACTCACTTATCAAGGAATAACATAAGGGAAACAAGAAATATGGAATACAAGAGGAGAACATAACTCAAACTGAAAAAAATTTGGAATCCATGTCTGCACTTGTATTAATTCTCATGAAAGGAGAGTTTTTTCTTCTTACATCCGACAAGAAGCAACCTGTGTTAAGTATTCAAACTATGTATTTATAAAAAAAATTTATCAACCCTAAGCAGTTGGAATTCTCCTAATTCGAAAACAATAAATATTACAATATGCAAAATTCAAAGAGTTTCATTTGCATATGTTCTGTCTCTTTGCCTACTGGCATAGACGTTTCTTCTTGTCCTCCAGCTCAGAAACAACTGGCCTCTAATAATGACTTGTGTGAATGGTATGCACACGTTGTCTCATTTGTTTCCAGACGTGATGGCTTTCCCTTGCTTGACACACTGAACACATCTACCTAAGAACTACACCACTAACCTGAAAGGCATTATTGTCTCATTCACCTCGAAAGTATATAACTTCTTCTCTATGCGAGGCAGCCTATCTTCCATTCTCCTAGATTCTAGAGATATAGACTATAGTCGCAGACCTGGATTCACAATCCACTTATGAATCTGGATAATGTCAATTGGTTTCAATTGTAGGATTTCGGCCCTGGCTTCTTCCATACTTGTCTTGGAATCAAGTTGATTCTTTGCTATATCAATTTGCCCCAGGGCTTCAGGGATACTATCTCTTTCAATATTTAGTGACTCTTTGTTGAGTGAGGAACATGCTTGTTCACAAGCTTTCTTCACTTCCCAAGCTAACCTTTTACTTTCGACTAAATTTCCCTCCCAAGTTTTCAGTATTATATCACCTCGAGATTGCTCCGAAAGAGACAATCTAGAGACCATGGCTACTTCCTCTTTTGCCGATGACACAACTACCTCCTGGAAAGTAGTTCGAGTTGAAATGGCCTCTCTCTCCTTTAAGTAAATGTTATTTAAATACTGGTCTACCACCCAATAATGGTTTTGGAGAACTTCTGCCTTAGTAAAAAGGATTTGCTGGGTTGATTCCAGCTTCTGATGCGCCTCTATCACCTGGGCTTGGAAACTCTCCATATCCAATGTTGTATTCTCAGTCAAGTTTATTTTATCCTACAATTGTTTGATCAACTCTTCCTGTTGAATGGCCAATTCTCTGCTTGACTGTGAATTTCTGTGCATTTTGTTAGCACTCTGTAAATTTCCTAGAGGTTGAAAAAGAAGGAATCCACAAAGGTAACTTTATCCAACCGCTTTTAAAGCTGGGATCTAGCCCTTCCAGCTTCAGAGAGGGATCTCTCTATATGATTTAGATTTTTTTTTAAATTAGATGTTAGGCTAGGTAAAGGAATAGGTAGGTTTTGTTGTAAAGTGTTTTTTGAATTGGTTGAGACAGTCTACACATCCATTGGGCTATGGGGTCTGTGTTTAAATAAACGTGAGATACAAACCATAAACGTAAAGGAAATACTTCCACGGGGCGAGATAATATACTCACTGGATCTTTAATAGCTTAAATGATGGACAGAAGAAATGATGAGAAAGATAAATTCAACTAAGAAGCAGTTAAGAATTTCTTAATTGAAAACATCAGAAGATAAACATTAAAATCTTTAAAGTCAGAAACAGGGTATCCAAGATAAATCCTGCAACATGTGTTACTTTTAAAGATTAGTTTTAGAAGACAATATGATCACAAAGCAAGAAAAACATTCAACTTAGAGAATAAACATCACCAGTGAATACACACAAGAATCCTGTAAAGTGCTTCCTCTTTATTAATGGCAGATCTCTTCAAAAATGGTTATAGTCTGATAGCGTCAGGGTGTAAAAGATCAACCACCATCAACACCTCTAAAAGTGAAGTATTTATAATTCAAATTACAAATGTTCCTGTCATAACTGATCAGGACGTGTTCATTCTATTTTAAGCCTAACTGATTTAACTAATCAAACTGATTGATGACTCGGTACAACTGCATGCGGAATTTCTGGGGTAGGCCGTTGGCGAGATTCTTTCACAACCTCTTCTGACTAGACAGGTGACTGGACCTGGACAACTCATCTGCTAATCGAGCAAATCGCATAGTTCTTCCCATCTGAGATGACTAGGCACAGTGATTTTGAGCAGTCTCCAGTACACTTCATCCATTTCCGTATATTTGGCGAAAGTGGGCTTAGTGAGGAATATGTATCGAATCTCATGTTGGATACTAATGTCCAACTGAAGAGCGTCCATGAATGCTTTACCGGTGATGCTCCCTTGTATGCCAACAAATTTTGAATTATCTCTAGACACTTCAACCAGTATCTTTTTGTAATCTGGAAGTGTCATCAATTTATCATTAATAACTTTCAGACCTGGGAGACCTTTCTTCTGGAGAGTCTCGATCTTTCTGAAGAATTTTTGTACCCCCTGGTCCATAATCTGAACCTTTTCTTCTAGTTGAAGCAATAATCCCCTCTTGGTCAAAACTCTTTTGACCTCGAGGATGGTTTCTGTTCTGTCCTCGATCTTCAACTCTTCTAGCTCTTCTCGGGTTTTAGAATTTAGGAATTTGATGATCTCATTTTCCTGAGTTGGTCTGTCTCCTAATTCTATTCTAATCTTTTCAATGGCTTGTTTGCTCCTCTGGACCAACTCGTTCTGCTCAAACATGATTTGGATCACGGGCCAGATTTCATTTATGGACTTTGTGATGTCTGTCCATACATTTTCTTTGACTTTAGCCAAAGTCTTCCCTGCCACTGTTTTCTTTTGGAGCTGTTGTAGTTCCTTCCTGAGCTGCTCAGTTACCTACTTTTCTTTGGATATACTGGTTTGGAAAGAAATTTTGAGTTCCTGGAGGTTCTCAACTTCCTTCTTCAACCTTCTTATTTCTGTCTCTTGCAGGTTCATTTTCTCCATGGATTTGGCGAGATCGGCTGTTCCCTCTTGTGGTGTCACTGGTGTTGCAGATGGAATTGTTGTTACTGCTGCTGTGCTCAATCCTGCAATTGGGATAGCACTCAGTGGAATGGCTTCCATATATTTCAACTGCTCTTTCTCCTTTAGCAGTTTCTCCATCTCTGCTTCCATTTCTTTGAGCTGGGCGTTCTGCTCCATGAGCAGCTTAAGAATTTCGTCCTTTTCGCCTTCCTTCTCTGCTATCTCCTTAGCCTGTGAGTCTTCTGTAGGCGGAAGTTTCAGCTGTTTCCTCAAGGAGGCGATGTCTGCATTTTTCTTCCTTATCATCTCTTCTGCAGCTTTGACTTTCGCAGGATCATAGCCTATCTTGAGGACCAACTCCTCCAAAGTGTTAATTCTGTTGTCCTTTGCAAAGGACGATATTTTTTTCCATCTTGAGTTGCGTTTGAGAATTATTAAACGACACCTGAAATTTAGTTGCTGAAGCAGAAGCATGTGCTAATGTATGGAATACCATCTCACTTTTCTGTTTGTGCAGATCCATCTGATCTGCTAGGTGCACGTCCTTTGCCTGGAATTCAAAGGTGGCCCTCTTATAGTCCAAGATCACCTTGGGATCCAGAACCTGCACTTGGAGGAAGGCCATGTGCATCCTGCCCTTTTCTGTGTTGAATGCGGACAACAGTCTATGCTGCGCATTCGACGTTTATTTCTGAAACTGAGCATAAGTACTGCTGGTAAGGGTTTGATTCTTCTTCTTGATCAGCTCGTACTTCTCGAAGATGCTCAATTTGGGCCCAGTCTTGCCTAGCTGAGTGTTCAGGGGAGAGTCTGTGGATTTCTTTGGTACTGCTGGGGTGATGCTCTGATAAAGGCTCGAACCAAAAGGTGGAATGACCGTCTTAATTACTGTGGTAGGCGGGGCTTGTTGTTCTACTGTCGTGCGAGGCGTTGAAACTGTCTTTGGCCTCTTAGTGTGCAAATTGAATTCTTCTGATGATACCTCCGTTACAAGTGGAGACGACTCTTGTCGAGGCCTTTTTTCCTTAGGGACCCGTGGCGTGATAATTGGTTGCACCGTCGTCGGGGGGACCTGTTGTTCCACCTCAACCTGTTGTTCCACTTCAACCAAGGTGTCAGACACCCACACAGTCTGGTTGGCGAATTTTTCAATTTTGAGCTTGGACTCATGAACGTACGGGATGTTTTTGTTTTTCACCTGCATTTCTGAAATGATCCCGCATGGATCATAGTGCCATGGGAAAATCGTAAAGAATTTCATTTCTTTCAACATTTTGTTAGTTTCTTCCCCGACGCCTCGACTATTGCAGATGAAAGAGCCAATCTGCCCCTTGATTCTCAATTGCTGCTTCTTCTTCAGGGAAACAAAATGAATATAATCTGAATTCATGATCTGCCTTATATACTCTAACGCAAAGATTCTTACCGGTACAGATTGGGGTAGCTTGTAAGGTGCCAATTCGCACTCGAAAACTCTAATATCGGTGTGGCTTTGATACAGGTACCAGTCCCCTGTCTTTGCGTTGTCCGAGAGATGTAGGATTCTCTGGACCTCGTCGTTTATTCGTGGCTTGGGCCTGCCACTCAACATGCTTACCACAGGGTGGTAGAAAAGATCAATAAATACCTTGAAGCTATACTCTGTGGAATTGTGCTTCAACAAAGATGTCCACTCTGTGACTGGCTGAGGCCTTCCATCTGCGTCCATTTTCTGCATAGAAAAACTAAACTTATCTGCTTGATAGAAAACAAACATGTAGGCCAATATAGAAGAATATCTGAACATGCCTTCCGTGCCAAAATTCATGAACTGTTCGTGAATATTGTTGGCCAAGAAGGTACTGAAATTGAACTGTGTGGTGGGTTTTTCGTTAGTGGAGAAAATGGATAGAAAACCCAGAATGGGCTCATCTACCCACTGGTCGGAATAATATCCTAACAGAGCGCAAAGGGAGGAAATGATCTCGCTTCCCTTGGTGGAGAACGTGGATGACGGGTAAGGTGGATTGGTGGAAGGGAATTGAGCGAAGGTGGGAAGGAACAACTCGACAATTTGAGCTCTCTGGGGAAAAGTCATCTTTTGATACAACTCTGTAAGGATTTCTAGGTTGAAAGGAGAAACAGAATCAACACGGGGAATTTGCATCATTTGGTCAATGTCTTCAGGAGTGATGAAGAAGAGGACGTCTCCAGATGAAGAGACGATAGCCCTCTGGTCGGGAATATAATGAGCTTGGAATTTGAGGGCGAATTCGGGAAAGTGGTGTATCTGGGGAAAAAGGTACAGGGGAAAATTGGACTCCCAGAGTCCAATTTCATCGCTCTGGTCCAGGAACACCTCCCGGAGCCATGATTGGAGGTCTGAAAAATCGAAGTCACAAATGGTATTTGCAATCAATCTGTCTTTATCGACCAACGAGATTCTGTCCAGGTCGACAGGAGGACGAAGAAAAAGATTCTCTTCTCCTTCCGCTGGTCTTGGCTTTGGTGCCATCTCTGCAACAGTACCTGCAATAAACACTATGTTAGTGGGGTCGACTGGCTGTGGATGAAGGCGATGGGAAAACAATGGAGGAATAAGAGGTAGATTTTCTGGTGCGATAGAGGAATAGTGAATGAAGAGGGAAAACAATAGTTTTATTTAAAACTGGGGTCGGTTTGGCGCGGGAGATAGGTCAGCAGGATAACGGGTATATTATCCGGTAATAAATGGACAACGAGACACTTGGGGGTGAGATGGCGGGTGACGGTGGCCAAAACATACGGACGAGTGACGTGGAGGCTGGTGATTGGTGGTAAAAGTTGCACTAAGGGGCTGGTCATGAGTGAAAACGGTAAGGTACTGACAGCAGGGACTGGCAACAGTTAAGGGATGGGACACAACTTGGGAGCAAGTGGAACAAGTGGGAGATGACGTCCATGAGTGACGGGGGCTGTCAGATAACAGATGGGAGATGGGACTTCAGGACCAATAGGTTGACGCCATGTATGACCAGGGGCCCACCAGAGGAGAATAACAATTCTGGACCGCCCCCCTCGGTTAAAAGCAGAACATCAGGGGGGGTCCGAAAACTATCTTGAACCATTGATCTGTGCGCGCGCTTCCTGGCCGTAGATATTAGCGCGCCTTTTATCTCTCATTCTGGACCCCCCCCCCCCTTCCATTAAAGGCATAACGGACGGGGGGGTCCGAAATCAAATCTGAGCCTTTGATTTCAGTGCTCGTCTCTGGGTCGTCCAGATGTGCACCAATGTTATGACCAATTCCGGACCCCCCCCCAGGGTTAAAGGCAAAACGGTAGGGGGGGTCTGGAATTCTCTGTGCGCCGTAGATCTGGGCGCCACGATCTGGACCGTGGAAAAGTCCATGTAGCATAAATCAGGAGCGAAGAAAAATGTGTTGGGAAAACTTAGGATAAGTGCTTCTTACGGGTTTTTCCCCAACTTTTCACATAGACACCACCAAGGGAATTCGTCCAAACTTATTCTTAGGCAATTGAGACATGGTGTAACACTTTCATCAAGCTAGTTTCATTGGGGTGAAACAAATGAAGCAACTAACCTACATGCTAACCTATCTTCCTAGGACAATTAACCCAGATTAAGCTGTTGGGTTAAGAAATTACTCTACCTAAGGGTTATCTGACCAGGATTAGATAGTCTGGTCAGATTTATTCACTAATCTAACCTAAGGGATATCTGACCAGGATTAGACAGTCTGGTCGGATTTATTCACTAACCTATCAACATTAAATTTAAAAAGAACTTGGCCATGCTTGAAAGGTATGGCCAAGTTACTATTATTGCATGGGGCTTTTCTTTCAATTCTTTTATGCCCTCTTTTTCTTTTTCTATTTTTCTTTTCTTTTTTTTCTCAAATTATTTGCAGAATGAAAAATCATTTGTCAACAAAAACACTAGATATAGATAATATCCAAGTCATCAGTTGATTCCCATAATTTATGGGGTGATAACACATTTCATCAAGACTGATTTTAAGTTGCTAAATTTCATGTCTGTCACAGGCTCTAATCTGCTCAAAACCCCTATTCATATCATCTCTTACACTATGTTCCATTGTCTTTAGTTGGTATTGCAACTGACTTACCAACATGTCCTTCTGCTTCAGTTGTTCCTTCAAATTCCCAACTGAATATTGGTTTGTTGTGGAAAAATCTCCCAATAAGCTTGCCACTTTCATGGCGAAGTCCACCTCCTCTAATGCCTTTCCATCACATAGCACCCTATGCCTCTTGACAGTTGCGCCCTCTTGTTGGTGTGTCTCTCTTTTTACCATATCCCTCCTCTTCTTGCTAAAGAAGAAGTCAGAAGGGGGAATTTCTTCAACTGAAATGGGAGTAAGATCTTCTATAAACACTACTTCGCCACTTGGGTTCCCCTGACTGAGCTGTAAAGGGGTCAAAGACATAATAGGGTCACCTATTTGGGTGGTCTGTGGTTGCCCTGTTGTATTAGTAGCTGACTTTTCTGGTGTAGACAATGATGCATCCTGTCCCTTTTTTATCAAAACTTCAGCTTGAGCTTTCATTTGATCATCAGGTTGATCTGATGGTGCAATATTTGTTTTCTATGTCAAAACCTTTGTTTTCACCAGGTTTTCCTGAACATTTTTTATCTAAAAATGAAGAAGACTTGAAAAACTTGAAAAATTATTGCAAGTGAAATGTTATGTGTTTAAAGAAACAGGATCAGTTTACAACACATAAATTAAGGATTACTTATGTAAATTACACATAGACAACAGCATGAACATTGAACATAAACACATGTGCACAACAATTGATAAAGGAGTTCACCCCTCTTCTGGGCTA
>JZKD02S1767841.1:53202-68262 GCA_000966675.3 Picea glauca | reverse complement strand
CCCCTCTTCTGGGCTACATCTCCTGGTCCAGCTTCCAATGGATCATTATTATTAATTGCTCAAAAAGTTCTCAAAAACATGTCTTACAATGCTCAAACTGACAAACCGACTGCTCTAATGGCTTCCCAGCGTCCCAAAACCCCTGTCTGGGCTCTTTCGGCACCTCAATCGGTTGAAAAATGAAGAAGTTAGGCCTCCTGGAAGTCTCCCTCTTCAATCTTGTTGTCTTTGGTTCTACAATTCGCACCCTCCTTGCATGAACCTGGATCACACGCTCTTTTAAGCGCAAAAACCCAACATCGGGCGCAACCACGCCAACGGTGTAAACCGTAGGACGGTTAAGGGCGCGCCAGCCCCTAACTGCCTCGGCACCTGGGCGTATGGCGCATGTGACCACGCGCTAGGAAAACGAGTGGTTAAGTCGTTATTCCCGTTTCAAAACCACACAACTCCCGCGCGTTTTAATCCACTGTTCATATAAAAAAAACACGGGTTATAACCCCCGCGCATTTAACCGTTGGTTATAGTTCCAAACCCCAACACATATATAAATATAATATAAAATATATATATATATATATATATATATATATATATATATATATATATATATATATATATATATATATATATATATATATATGGTTTACAATGCACGCGCGTTTTGGCGTATACAATGGTCATATGTTGTGGAATGAAACCACGGGTTGGGGCTAAGCCCCGGCCTGACCCCCCTTTCCATTGAATATATGAGTAAGTTTAAATATATGCACATTTGATATATGAAACAAGGAACAAGTTGACATAGTGGTTAGCGGACAGTTGTGAAGTCATTACATATGAGGGGAGGTCCGGGGGTCGAACCCCGCAGACTCCCATTACATTTTATATAACACATAAACCAATAATGAGGGGGACACGTGGCGCCCATGGATTGGGCCACGTGTCCTCATATTATTTGCCACCAACCAAACACGTGTCATCACCCGATTCGCTAGCAACCAACCAATAAACAACTGCCATGTCATCACCGTACGACCTGTACGGCCCTGCCACGTCAGACCGTACAGACTGTACGGACAGGTACAGTCAGCATCAAATTTTTGCATGTTTGGCTTGGCGAACAGATCGTGATATCTTCTCCATACAGACTTCGTTTGAGAAAGTAAATATACCACCAGAATCAGGAAGACGAGACAGACGCAATGGCATTGTTTTCATCGCATTCTGAGCACTTTGAAAATTGAGCAAAATTTGATCCCCTGATCAATTTTGTCCATTGGAACTTCCTACTTCTAACTTCTGGGTTCCAACTTTGTGTGTGGCTGGAGATGTCAGAACTTCTCCCTATAAGAATTTGGGCAGACTATTTCTCTGGTGTTTCTGAAAATTATGGAACTCGATCTATTTGTTTAGAGCCAGAGTCTGGACTCGGCTCAACACTTCTTGATAAGATATTTCCCCTCAGAACATCTCATCCTGTGGGGAATTTTCATTCTCATATCTCTTCAGATTGTAAAGGGCCATGTGATTTCCCATGATCTTCTGGGGATCGTGTTTCTTGAATTCAATGTTTACGAGCTTAATGTCCTTTAGGGTCATGGCCTCTACCTTTGAGTGGCTGAAATCTAACAGTTAAAAAGTCCCAACCTGTAAAGGAAATGTGGGCCACACTTTTTTCTGTGCTACCTTGAACTCTTTACTGATTTCTCCTAGAACATTTTGATGTGCTACCTCCAAGCACACCAATCAATCTGGTAGGAACATTGGTAAGGCATGGAGAGGAAAAGAACATCCAAAAACCCTGATGTAAGAGAAGTGTTCCTCAATGTACCAATCCGCTATTTTTTCCAGGTTGGCCACTATCTAGTCTAAAATCCTGGGAGGTGGGCAACTGAATATAGCGATATGCATCGACACCACCACGCAGTTGCATATTTCATAGAAGAAGTCCTTTGCTTTATCCTCCCACAAATTTGAATGATATAAGTGTATTGGTTCAACGCTGGTTGAGTCCAACTCCATCCCATCAAAGGAAACGACATCATAAAACAAACGATGTCCATAAGGTATGCTGACATGTAAAATGGGGTAGGTCATCCTTTGGATTTCAATGATTGATATTCTATGATTTCCTTGGCCAAACTATCTGATAATATCTTGGCCCAATTGAAATAAAAAGCCTCTGCAACTTCGTGCATGATCGATACCCACGATAACAAGAAGTGAGCAGAGTTTTCTTTGTCGAAAAGTCTACATAGCATCATGGCCACATACATCATATGAGCTTCTAATGATGCAGTGGCATATATTCCATGGGTGTCTACTCTGAATTTATTAGGGTGTGCCCATCAGTTCTTGATCAAGTTGGGGCAATTCTTTACACCTTGTGCACACTCTTCTTCATCTAACTCTTTTAAGAAAGAAACATTATAATTGTGCTTGAATGCTGGGGATAGTTTGTACATCACCTGTATATGTTCTAGTCGGAAAGATCCAACAACAACTTTCTGTGAATTGTGGATGGTCCTGGTCGAGACGCCAACGTTTTCCAAGGCCCAACCTATCATGTCATTATACGGCATGAGCCTCAATTGCGTGGCTATTTTATGCAGCTCTGATTGGGCTACATATTTGAGCTTTGTTGCCTGAGTTTCAGTCCCTTCATAGTCTAACTCTTCTAGACAATTGATCAACTCATATTGTAGGATATCAAATACATGTGTCTAGGTTTTCACGATATCTACATCCCTTGAAGATGTGTTCAAGAGGACATCTGTGTTCTGGCTCGAGCTCTCACCAGCCACTTTAACCATTTCCGTGGAGCCATGATAGTAGTAAACTCATAACTTTGTTACCTGTCATGGAAAATGTGCAAAACTTCTTATCTTGCTAAATCTCATTCTGTGAAAACACAAAATGGAATTCAAACTTCAATATCTTTTTCACTTTAAGAGTATCAATTTACGCATACCTTCGCTGACAACATATTTGTTAATTTTAATGAAAAAGCCAGACAGCGATCTGTGATCTTATTCGAAATAATTTTCGTATATCCTCTATTAATGCCATAAATGTTTGGTGTTTCGCGATCGAGAGGTTGCTTAGATGAAATTCGAATTTACTCGAATTACGATTCAACAAAAAATTAACATGAGATAATAGTGTTTAACCTGTTAATTAATCATGTTTAACTTTAATTCCTTTCGGGCTTTCAGACCTCGGGATATTCGATAATAGCTAGATAAATGATTTTCGAAGCTCGAAACCATGAAGTGACTAATCATTCTCTAATTGTATTCAATCTTTAATTAACTTTTCTTAACGTTTAAGACATTTCGAGAGTTCGGGATTCGTGAATTTAGAATGCGACGGATGGTGAATATTTGAACTCCGAGTGTGAGAAGCTATCAATTACCTTTAATTGAGATTAGTTTATTTAACCAAGGTTTAATAATTCAAGACTTCGCATTTCATAGATTTACAAGTTAGAGTTCTAGCGCTTTTCTGAAGGGCTGCTTCCCGCAGTGACGTGTTAAATATTAGGAAGGTATACTTGTATAGGGTGACTAGGATCTTTCATAAACTTTTTGTGTATCGGAACTTTGAAGGCGAGAGATGTTGAAATGCCTGAAGTGTGAAACTCGGAAACTCAAAACTCTGAAGTATTCTCTAGGGGTTTGACCTTTTAATAATCAGGCAGCTCTAAAATAACTCGAGAAAAAGGATCATTCGATCAAACGAAAAACTTCATCAATGGTGAGAATCAAGCGTGCTTTATTCTTATTTTATCTGGGAAAGAAAACTATCTAAAGTTTAAAGTTTAGAAATATATGTGTTCCAACAGATGGTATGGTGAAGAGTATAAGTAATGAGAACCAGGCCCTTGCATCTTGCACTAGGAAGGGAAAAAGAGGGTCTCTAGGCAGAAGAGTTTCACCAGGGAGAAGGGATTATCTCTCTCGAGAAGCATCTCCAGAGTCGAGACAGAAGAAGGATCTTAGTAAGATCAGAGGTTTTGAGTGTCATGACTTTGGGCACTATGCTTCATAGTGTCCACACCGAAGGGGAAGGGAAAAAATTCAACATGCATCAATAACAGAGGTTGATGAGGTTGCAGACAGGTTCTAGAGGGATATCTTGTTGGTCTCTACCTTTTCAGGTACAATCTCTAGTAGGGGGACTTGACTGGTGGATAAAAAATCATCTTTCCATATGACATGTGCTAGAGAGTTATTTGATAGCTCCGTAGATACTGGCTCAGACTTGTGTGTAGAGTTTGGTATGGGAACCAAGCATGTAGTACAAACATATGGTATGGTATCATTCAACATAGAGTTAGGTGAGGTGTTGAGGGTGTTGAATGTGTTATGGGTACTAGAACTCAGGAGGAGTGTTCTCTGAGTCTCAAATATTGATAGGAAGGGTTGCCACATATTATTTCAAGATGGGCAGGTGTTGTTTATGCTGAGATGATATAGCTTTAGATAAAAAATGGTTCTTGGAGTTAGGGAGTGAAACCTATATAGGCCAAGCAGATAGCCTATGAGAATTGTGGCCAAAAGTAAGAGAGAGATAGATGAGAAGGAGAAGGTAGTTCCACCAGTGGTGAGGAAGGTGGTCCCACCAGTAGCACAGGTTCAGAGGAAGCAGGTAGCTCCACCAGTGGTGAGGTAGGTGGCCACATTAGTAGCATAGGTTTAGAGGGAGAAGGTAACTCCACCAATGATGAGGCAGGTAGCCCCACCAGTAGTGTCAACTCAGAGGGAGCCAGAGTTCAGAGGGAATCAACCCTCAGGATCCATTAGGGAGGATTAACCTCCCAAGACTATTCGAAGGAGATTAGACTTCAAAGGAGGTCAACAGGTTCAGGGGGAGCATATGGCTCCAAAGATTGTATAGAATCAAAGGGAGTCAGTTTACAAAGGGAGCATGTGGACTAAGAGGGAGCCTGATATCAAAGAGATTTAGTTGACTCAAAGGGAGAGTCAACCATTTAGAGGGAGTTCCCCCTCAGGTTTAGGTGGAAGAGAGGCATATTGCAATACTGAAAAGTTGGTTTCATGGGTTGAGGAGGCTAGACAGGAGGTTCTGAGGAAAGAGACTTCTAGGATATGTGTTCCCTCCATGGGGGATCCATTTGTTTCGGTATGTTTTACTATAGTGATAGAGGAGACATCCACTTAGGAAGACATGAGAGTAGGATTTGCTTCAGTCATAGAAAGAGCATCCAGTGAGGCATATTGGACATTAGGATTTGCTTTAGTGACCAAGGATGCAACCAATCAGGAGGACTAGAGAGGAGGATCTTCTCCGGTGACAAAGGGAACATCCATTCAGGAGGATTGGAGTGCAACTATGGTAGATGAGACATGGTCACTTCTAGTGTGGGAGACATAGGTACATTAAGATGATGGTGGATGGAACACCTCCCTCGTTAAGAGGGAGTGTTGTTTATTGTAGCTTTGGGAGGTATTCCCGCAAGAGGCCAAAGTGTCAAGCATGTGGGAATATTCGTTGGCACCATATTAACCTTTTGTTTCAGTGAAACTGGCCTTGGAATGAGTCTAGGGCCTCATGGGAAAGTTGATGGGCTTTGTTGGCTTGTGATGGGATGTCACACCCACAAAAAAGAATAAAATATTCTTATTAATTGTTGAGTTTAGAAGGGGTGCCTAAACTCACTCATTGGACTTGTATATAAAGGAGAGAGGTAATTGTAACATTTTCTCGTTGCAAAATGATGGAGTTAGCATAAGCGAGTGAGAACTTGTGCTAGGAGGATTGGTGATTTCAACAAAAGGAAATTCTACAATGGTGGGAAATTTGGCATAGCAAAGAGGAATCCACATAGGTCAGATTGCATATTATGTTTGTAGGTGATGGATCAGATATGTGCATTGATGTCTCACCACAAATTGGTCCCTATAAGAGCTAATGAGAATATGTGGGACCTTGAGCTTGCATGGATATGGGAAATCCTTCCCATAAATATGACATTATCGATATGTCATGTTGTTAGTGCCCTCAACCTACCTAAGAGGTTGAGGGATAATTGTTGGTCTTCTTATTTGGATTCATATACTAAGAATAGTGATCCTCCACCCCCTCCTCCTCCTCCAAATCCATAATATCCTCCATGATTAGACCGACCACCATCTCCTCCACAAGTAAACTAGACACCATATCCTCTATGAGAAAATCAGCCACCATATCCTCGACATGCATATCAACTACCATCTCCTCCTATAGCACTTGACGAACCACCATCTCCTCCATGATAAAACCAACCATCATCCCCTCCTCCAACACTATATTGACCACCATATACTCCTCCTAGAACAAATCAACCACCATCTCCCATGGTAATCTACCAACCACCATCAACTTTAGTAGAAAACTAACCATGATCTCATTCAATAGTAGATCGACCACCATCTCATCCACAAGTGCTACTTTTTACATTATTATCTAGCAGAAGTATTATTTCCTCTTTCTCTAATGGTGAAGGTATTGATGCCTCTAGCTATGGTGGCAAACCTAACTTATACCAATCGTTAACATGTATATATTTTATTGTTATGATGTATATTTTACATGTATATTTAACATTTATTTTTTACTTAACCTATATATTGATTTTGATATTGTCATTCATATATATTAGGCCTTTTCATATCATGTTGATGTTGGCATTGATTTATTTAAAAATGTATTGTTTTATTTATTAATGGTTTCTTTGTTTTTAAATTAAATCTGAGATGACATATTTGAGATCTATATTTCACATATATATTAATTTTGACATTATCATTCATGTATATTATGTCTTTTCATTTCATGTTTATGTTGATGTTGTTTGATTTATAAAATGTATTGGATAAGAGACATACTTGTCCAAAATAAAAATAAACTGAATACATCGTGTCTCATTGATTATGCTTTGTTGGATTGTTGAGAGGGGGGGGGTGAATCAGTAATAGATATTTTTAATCCTTTTTAACCACAATATGCAAGTGTTATTTATCTTTATGATAAATATAGCATTATCATCCAAAAAGTGCAGAGTAAATAAACCATTAACAACGAACAATCGTGCACATACACAATACACAATACACCAATATTTTTACGTGGAAACCCAATGCGAGAGAAAACCACATAATGTTTTTTTCTTATATGTATTTAAGAATTAAATTCATTGGAAGCACCAACTTCCTTTTTTCTCCAGCTACAACTGGAAGGGGGCTTCGACCCCCTATATTTTTAGGCTACAACCTGATGGAAGCTACAACTCCCCAATTCTTTGGCTACAACCCCCTATGTTCTATGGCTACAACCAGAAGGTGGCTACAACCACCTATCCTTACCCTATCCAACCACCCTAAAATATAAGTTTCAAATGAAGAAACGACTACCACACTATCACTGTGAGATATACCACTATAAACCTATACCAACCTGTACCATTGACCTGTAGCCAACCTGTACCACTGCCCTATAATCAACCTGTACCTGAATTGAGCATGTACCAACCAAAAAACAACATATGTGACATGTCTATTCTACAAAACAAGTATGTATGCACCCTATCTATACTGCAGACCGTGTATGTACATGACCTATATGTTCTGCAACATCTGCATGCCTTCTAAAAACTAGGGTTTTCTCTTTTATGAAAGTTATGACCTTCTGAATCCTTTGTCACATCAACCTGCAACCTGTCACTATGTCCAGACTATAACTATATTGTATTCATATATCCTTATACATATCCTTTATCCAAAGAATCTATATCTCTCAAGTCATGTGTCATACAAGTGTGTGTAATCATGAACAAGTATAATAACTCTCACGTGAACTAGACATCAAATCCTTTCTGAACTAGACATCACATCCTGTGCCATTACTCCCCCATGGAAACATGCCTCTGTGCTCTCTCTCCAAGCATTTGACTCTCTCTCCTGCATATGATGAATCTTCCCCCCTTTGACATCAATGGAAAAGGTAAATTCCCTTCCAGGGATGCTCCCCCTAACTAAACTGTCCTTGGGGTTGCTCCCCCTAATTGAACTCTTTCTAAACCTACTCCCCCAACCTAAACTATCCTCTATATGGTGCTTCCTTGTGTGAATCTAAGACATATAATATAAACATTCAAAAGCATTCATTCTGGAGTAGAAATTACTCCGAGTCTTTGGTGAAGATATTCAAAGGTTTCCCTTGGAAGTAGTTTTGTGAAGATATATGCATCCTATTCCTTTGTCCCCACATATTCAACTCTGATTTTCTTCTCTGCAACTTGTTCCCATAGAAAGTGATAATTTATTAGAATGTGCTTCGCCTTGGAGTGCATCATTGGATTCTTTGAGATATTGATAACGCTTGTATTATCAAAATATATAGGAATGGGTTGATCATACTCAACGTGTATATCTATCAAAGTTTGTTTCATCCATAGAGCCTGTGTACAACATGTTGTTGTTGCAATATACTCTACTTTGGTTGTAGACAATGATACTAATGATTGTTTCTTTCTTAGCCAAGAGACCAAAAACTCACCCAAGTAGAATGTTGCTCCACTGGTGCTTCATCGATCATCAATGCAATCTTCCCAATCTGCATCTGTGTAGGAAATACATGATAGATCCTTTCCTTTTGGATACCATAATACAAACTCTTATGTGCCTTTGAGATATATGAAAATCATCTTCACTACTATAACATGTGATTCCTTTGGTGTTGCTTGAAATCGTTCCACCTGTCCAATTTCCTGCATTCCATCTGGTCTAGACATTGTCACATAAAGTAAGATACCAATCATTGACATGTACTACCTCTGATATGTAGACGGTGAATCATCATATTTTATTAACTTGCAATTGGTTTGCATAGGAGTGTTAACTAGTTTGCAATCTTCCATTCCAAACCTATTTATCATTTCTCTGATATACTTAGTTTGAGAAATAAAAATTCCTTGGTTGCTTTGACATATATGAAGACCCAGAAAGAAGGATAGTTCTCCAAGTAATGACATTTCAAATTCATTATGCATATCCTTTGCAAATTTCTGGCTTAACCTGTCATCATCACTTCCAAAAATAATATCATCAACATAAACTTCAATTAATAAAATACTATCTTGAGTTACCTTGATGTAGAGGTTGTTGTTTGCACTTCATTTTCTGAACCCTGCTTGTTGTAGATATATATCCAGTCTAGAGTACCATGCTCTGGGATCTTGTTTTAGACCATAAAGGGCCTTCTTCAACCTAAACACATAATCTTCATTCTCTGACAACTGAAATCCTTCTGGTTGTTCAATGTAGACTTCTTCTTCCAATTCCCCATTTAGAAAGGTTGATTTCATGTCCATCTGATACACTTTAATATTCTTGGAGAATGCATAAGATAAGATCAATTGGATTGCTTCCATTATGGAAACTTGGGAAAACGTCTCTTCAAAGTCAATACCTTCAACCTGTGCGTATCATTTACATACCAATCTAGCTTTATTCCTGGTAACATGTCCATCTTCATTCAATTTATTTCTGAAGGCCCACTTTGTGCCAATCACATTCTTGTACCTTGGTCTTGGAACCAATTCCCAAGTGTCACTTTTCTCTATCTCATCCAATTATTCATCCATGGATTTTATCCAGAATTCATCCTTGTTGGCCTCATCAAATATGTTTGGTTCAATTGTAGATAATAGTGCTAGATGCAGTTGTTCTGGTGAACAAATTCTTCTTCTAGTCTCAACTCCTACATCCTTCTTTCCGATAATCTAATTTGAAGGATGATTCTTCTATACTCATTTTCTAGGTGTCTTTGGAGGCACTTGCTAAACTTTCTCTTCTACTCATGTATGATCTTATTCATCTTCCCCTTGTATTGATTCTTCATCATTTTCTTCTTCTTCATAAACCTGTTCCACTGATTCATTTTATTCTTCCTTTAAGTTTCATCCAACTATTTCATCAACTGTTACAATGATGCTTTCCACAATTTTTTTGAGCTTTAGATTGTAACACGTGTATGATTTCCTTGTACTTGAGTAACCAATAATTATGTCTTTGTCCACACGAGAGTAAAACTTTCCCATTTTGTCATATTCTCTTTTGATGTAGCATTTGCTTTTGAACACTCTGAAGTGCTTCACATTTGTTGGTCTTCCTTTCCATAGTTTGTTGGGAGTTTTGTCATTGTTGTTTCTGATCATTAATATGTTTTGAATGTGAACTGATGTATGCACTGCATGTTTCCAAAAGACATCTATCAATTAAAAATTCATTAACATTGTTCGATCCATTTCATGTATTGTCTTGTTCTTTCTTTCAACAACTTCATTTTGTTGAGGTGTCCTAGCAACAAAAAATTGTCTTTTTATTCCATGCTTGCTGCAGAAATCCATAAATTCCTGTGAAGTAAACTCTCCTCCATTATCATATCTCAAACATTTGATTTTTGAATCCATTTCACTTTCAACCATTTCCTTGTATACCTTGAAGTTTTCAAATGCTTCCGACTTATTCTTAAGAAAGCAAACTGCAGTCATTCTTGTATAATCATCAATCAATAACATAAAGTATTTATCACCTTTTAAACCCTTTGTTCTAGTTTGTCCAACTAGATCACTATGCACAATTTCCAGTGGTTTTATCGTTGAGTATTCCTTTGATTTGAACTTGGTATTTGTTTTCTTTCCTTGTTGACAATGCTTGCATAATGTGTTGGTTGGTTTCGTGATCTAGGGAATTTCTCGGACTACTTCCTTTTTTCTAACTTTGACAAGGTTATCGAAGTTTATGTAACCCATTCTTATTTTCCATAGCTAACCTTCATCCTCCTTTCCTAGACAACACTCTTCATTTCCAATTTCACTTAATAAATATATGTTTCTTGAAGTTCTTGCATTTGTTGTAATTAATTTTCCTGAACCTTCTTTTCTTATCTCACACTTCTGAGAATCGAACGTAAGTTTATGACCTTGGTCACACATTTGACTTACACTTAGAAGATTATGTTTCATATCTTCCACTAGTAAAACATTTTCAGCCTTGGTATTCTTGTTTCCAACTCTGACTATGCCCTTTCCAATGATTCTAGCTAAGTCATCATTTCCAAAGGAGACTGATCCATCTCTTTACTTTATTAATGTAAGAAACATGTCTTCATCACCTTTCATGTGCTTTGAATAGACATTGTCAACATACCAACCATTTTTCTTGTGTTTATCCTGTAGATCGAGTGTGCATTCTTAATTGTTAAACTGATCATGCTTTCATATCCATATTCTTTGTTGAGGTTCTTGTCTGTGACTATTATTATTCTGTTGTGATTCTCTAGGAGGGACTGCCATTCTACAATATTTGGCCATGTGTCCAAAGTTGTTGCATTTGTATCATTACACTTCAATGATCAATGATTCAAACTTGTTGTAGCTTCTTCTCTGTGTTTCACTAGGCCTTATTGGATAACCATTTTGTGCATGCATTTCAAAGTTTTTTATGTTCATGCTATTAGCTTTTCAATTTACAACTTTATGTACAAAATTATTACATGCATAACATAAACCAAAAAATATAGTTTGATACCTAGGAGTTGAATATCTTCTGAAAGGAGTTACTCTTCTGAATCCTTCTAAATCCTGAGATCTGGTTGTTTTTTACTGTCGTTGATTTTTAAATATGACTCTTTTTGGTGGAGGAGTGTCCCTATAATCTTCCTTGTAAAAATTCTTGTCTCCTCTAATTGTCTATGCATAGCTTCTTGGTTATGTTTCTTTATCTTTGGTTTTGGAGCTTGAGCCTCTTTCTGTCCGATTGTATCCTATCCCGAACTTGTCATGATGTGGCCTTTGACTATTGATAATATTATCCAAAAACTTTGAATTGTTCTACATATTCTTCTGTTGAAGGTCTTTTCTCAAAGTAGCAACCTATGCTTCCAAATTTCCAATGATCATGTATTTTTCTTCCAGATTTTATTTGAGTGCTTCTTCGATTATTTTATCTTCTTCTATTTGAACCTTTAATTTGGTGACCATTTGTTCTAGTTATTCAAAGTTTGAATTATGAATGTCTTCTTTCTTGTCTAGTTCTGTCTGGAGTTTCTTTTTTTCTCTTTTTATAACTTCTATAGCACTCAACAGTACTTCTATGTAGTCAAATTATGTTTCTTCATACTCCTCTTCGGTGTCTTCTTTATCGAATTCTTCTATTTCCATGAATATAACTCTTTCTGTCTCACTTTCACTGACTTCATCTTCGTCTAATGAGGAGCAGTATTCTTTGGTGCAAAAACTTTTCTTGAAAAATTTATTTTTGGTTCTTTTCCTTTCTAAGTTTGTTTTTTGTTTGAATCATCCTCTTCATTTCTTTTATTTTTCTTGTGAGGACATTTGTTAGCAAAATTACCACTACCATCATAGTTAAAACAAATCAATGGACGCTTAACTTTATATATGTCTTCAATTCCCTTTTTCAATCTTCTGACAAAGTTGGCCACTTCTTCATCATCTTATGATATGTCACTGTTGTTGTTATATTCTTTTTATTTTTTCTTTCCCTTTTGATTTGACCTTTTGTATGCTTTGAATGTTGCTTCTTTATACCTGGATTTTCCTGTTCAGTTATCATTTCATAGGATGCGAAGATTACATGTAGTTCATCCATGCTTATTGATTCTAGATCTGTTCTTTCTTCTAGTGTTGAGATCTTAAGATCAAATCTCATTGGAAGAGATCTTAGTACCTTTTGAACAATTACAGATTCATCAATTTCTTCTCCCAATCCTATGATTTCATTCACTATTTCATCATCTCGTAAGAAGTAAGTTGCAATATTCTCATCTTCCTTCACCTTTAGCTGTTCAAATTGACCTCTGTATGTTTGAAGCTTTCTTGCTTTGACTTTTGAATCTCCTTCATAAATATTTTGAATTTTGTCCCAAATATCTTTAGCGGAGCTACACTATATAAATTTGGTATATACTGAATCACAAAGACCATTCAGAAGTGCATTTGTGGCTTTTGAATTATTTAGACTAAGTTTCTTTCTGTTGTCATTTGTTGGCAGAATTGTTGGTTCTTTGTGTCAATCTACAACTGATTTACAAACTTCAATTCCATGTGTTTGTACATATGTTTTCATCCTTATGCTCCAGAATGCATATTTTTGTCCATCAAACCGTGGTATTCCATTTTTATACAGATTGTTGCTCTCCATGATCTACCTTACAGTGGTTAAACTTATTTCTGAATAAACCTGCTCTGATACCAATTGTTGGATTGGTGAGAGGTGGGATGAATCAGTAATAGATATTTTTAATCCTTTTTAACCAAAATATGCAAGTGTTATTTATCTTTATGATCAATATAACATTATCATCCAATAAGTTCAGAGTAAATAAACCATGAACAATGGACAATCATACACATACAAAGTACAACATTTTTTTTTACGTGGAAACCCAATACGGGAGAAAGCCACATAATGATTTTTCTTATATGTCTTTAACAATTACATTCATTGGAAGCACCAACTTCCTTTGTTCTCCAACTACAAATAGAAGGAGGCTCTGACCCCCTGTATTTTCATGATACAACCTGAGGGAAGCTACAAATCCCCAATTATCTGGCTACAACCAGAAGGAGGATACAACCCCCTATGTTCTCCAGATACAACTAGAAGGTGGCTACAACCACCTTTCCTTGCCCCGTCCAACTACCCTGAAATATAAGTGTCAAATGAAGAAAGCACTGCCACATTGTCACTTTGAGATATACCACTGTAAACCTGTACCAACTTGTACCACTAACCTATAGCCATCCTATACCACTGCCTTATAATGAATCTATACCCGAACTAAGCCTATACCAACCAAAAAAAAATAGATACGTGACATGTTTGTTCTGCAACACGTGTATGTATGTGTCCTATCTATACTGCAGCTTGCATATGTACGCGACCTATCTGTTCTGCAACCTGTGTATGCCTTTTGAAAACTAGGGTTTTCTCTTCTCTGAAAAGTTCTGACCTTCTGCAGCCTCTGTCACATCAACATGCAACATTTCACTGTGTCCAGACTGTAACTATACCATGTGGATACATACTCATACATATCCTTTACCCAAAGCATCTATATATCACTAGTCATGTGCCATACAAGTGTGTGTAATCATGAACAAGTATAATAACCCTCACATGAACTAGACATCAAACCCTTTCTGATATACAACCTCTCAATACATCAACCAATTCATAAATACAAGCTCTCAACCATGTACCACAAAAACCCTTAACCATATGCCAAGAAATACAAGATGTGCTTCAACACTAATAAGATGTATCAATGATAAATATTGATTATACCCACACTGTATTTTTGCAGATATGAATTATACATAAATTCCATTGTAGCCACTAATCTCTCTAGGGAAAATCCTCAAACCCCTATAACCATTTCTCATGTATACAAAAAAATCCAACTACTCATAGAAATAAGACATATATTTTGAACCAGTAGATATATCTGATGTACCTGAACACTGTAGAACTTCCTAGGAGTTTTCTTTCAGACTCTAGAGACTCGAAATCTTCATATTCTCAATTTTCTATGGATTTTCTTTCAAGTACACTCCCTAATATATTGCTACCCCACGTACATACACACCCTTCTCCATTGCAGCTCACGTACACCTCAAAAACTAGGGTTTTTTTAGTATTTTTTGTAATTCTGAAACTTTCGTCGTCAACCCTTCATGCTACATCAGACTTGCACAACTTCATATATATCAATGACTATCTGTAATAAACCTTACACAATGATAGATATTCAATGTACTCAATAGGTGCTAATAGGAGAGAATTGCACTCTTATTTATACTTCCATGTAGCTTCCTCAAGTGGTTACCCCTTAACCAACTTAACCCAATTTCTTTCTTTTAGGGATAACCCACTTCTAACCACTTGTCCACTTCTAACCCACTTAGCTACAAATAGTAAATTCTCCACTTCTAGTTGCAAGTAATTTATTTTTAATTATTTTCTTATTGCA
>JZKD02S1767841.1:37090-53152 GCA_000966675.3 Picea glauca | reverse complement strand
TTAAGAGGGAGTGTTGTTTATTGTAGCTTCGGGAGGTATTCCCGCAAGAGGCCAAGGTGTCAAGCATGTGGGAATATTCGTTGGCACCAGATTAACCTTTTGTTTCAGTGAAATTGGCCTTGGACTGAGTCTAGGGCCTCATGGGAAAGTTGATGGGCTTTGTTGGCTTGTGATGGGATGTCACACCCACAAAAAGGAATAAAATATTCTTATTAATAGTTGAGTTTAGAAGGGGTGCCTAAACTCACTCATTGGACTTGTATATAAAAAAGAGAGGTAATTGTGACATTTTCTCATTGCAAAATGATGGAGTTAGCATAAGTGAGTGAGAACTTGTGCTAGGAGGATTGGTGATTTCAGCGAAAGGAAATTCTACAATGGTAGGAAATTTGGCATAGGAAAGAGGAATCCACATAGGTCAGATTGCATATTATGTTTGTAGGTGATGGATCAGATATGTGCATTGATGTCTCACCGCAAATTGGTCCCTATAAGAGCTAATGAGAATGTGTGGGACCTTGAGCTTGCACGGATATGGGAAATCCTTCCCATAAATATGACATTATCGATATGTCATGTTGTTAGTGCCCTCAACCTACCTAAGAGGTTGAGGGATAATTGTTGGTCTTCTTATTTGGATTAATATACTAAGAATAGTGATCCTCCACCCCCTCCTCCTCCTCCAAATCCATAATATCCTCCATGATTAGACCGACCACCATCTCCTCCACAATTAAACTAGCCACCATCTCCTCTATGAGAAAATCAGCCACCATATCCTCGACATGCATATCAACTACCATCTCCTCCTATAGCACTTGACGAACCACCATCTCCTCCATGAGAAAACCAACCATCATCCCCTCCTCCAACACTATATTGACCATCGTATACTCCTCCTAGAACAAATAAACCACCATCTCCCATGGTAATCGACCAACCACCATCAACTTTAGTAGAAAACTAACCATGATCTCATTCAATAGTAGATCGACCACCATCTCTTACACAAGTGCTACTTTTTACATTATTATCTAGCAGAAGTATTATTTCCTCTTTCTCTAATGGTGAAGGTATTGATGCCTCTAGCTATGGTGGCAAACCTAACTTATAACAATCGTTAACATGTATATATTTTATTGTTATGATGTATATTTTACATGTATATTTAACATTTATTTTTTACTTAACCTATATATTGATTTTGATATTGTCATTCATATATATTAGGCCTTTTCATATCATGTTGATGTTGGCATTGATTTATTTAAAAATGTATTGTTTTATTTATTAATGGTTTCTTTGTTTTTAAATTAAATCTGAGATGACATATTTGAGATCTATATTTCACATATATATTAATTTTGACATTATCATTCATGTATATTATGTCTTTTCATTTCATGTTGATGTTGATGTTGTTTGATTTATAAATTGTATTGGATAAGAGACATACTTGTCCAAAATAAAAATAAATTGAATACATTGTGTCTCGTTGATTATGCTTTGTTGGATTGTTGAGAGGGGGGGTGAATCAATAATAGAGATTTTTAATCCTTTTTAACCACAATATGCAAGTGTTATTTATCTTTATGATAAATATAACATTATCATCCAAAAAGTGCAGAGTAAATAAACCATTAACAACAAACAATCGTGCACATACACAATACACCAATATTTTTACGTGGAAACCCAATGCGAGAGAAAACCACATAATGTTTTTCTTATATGTATTTAAGAATTAAATTCATTGGAAGCATCAAATTCCTTTTTTCTCCAGCTACAACTGGAAGGGGGCTTCGACCCCCTATATTTTTAGGCTACAACCTGACAGAAGATACAACTCCCCAATTCTTTGGCTACAACCCCCTATGTTCTACGGCTACAACCAGAAGGTGGCTACAACCACTTATCCTTACCCTATCCAACCACCATGAAATATAAGTGTCAAATGAAGAAACGACTACCACACTATCACTATGAGATATACCACTATAAACCTATACCAACCTGTACCATTGACCTGTAGCCAACCTATACCACTGCCCTATAATCAACCTGTACTTGAATTGAGCCTGTACCAACCAAAAAACAACAGATATGTGACATGTTTGTTCTACAAAACACGTATGTACACACCCTATCTATACTGCAGGCCATGTATGTACATGACCTATATGTTCTGCAACATCCGTATGCCTTCTAAAAACTAGGGTTTTCTCTTTTATGAAAGTTATGACCTTCTGCAGCCATTGTCACATCAACCTGCAACCTGTCACTATGTCTAGATTGTAACTATATTGTATTCATATATCCTTATACATATCCTTGACCCAAAGAATCTATATCTCTCAAGTCATGTGTCATACAAGTGTGTGTAATCATGAACAAGTATAATAACTCTCACATGAACTAGACATCAAATCCTTTCTGAACTAGACATCAAATCCTATGCCATTACTCCCCCATGGAAGCATGTCTCTATGCTCTCTCTCCTGCATATGATGAATCTCTCCCCCTTTGACATCAATGGAAAAGTTAAATTCCCTTCCAGGGATGCTCCCCCTAACTGAACTGTCCTTGGGGTTGCTCCCCCTAACTGAACTCTTCCTAAACCTACTCCCCCAACCTAAACTGTCCTCAGTATGGTGCTTCCTTGTGTGAATCTAAGACATATAATATAAACATTCAAAAGCATTCATTCTGGAGTAGAAATTACTCCGAGTCTCTGGTGAAGATATTCAAAGGCTTCCCTTGGAAGTAGTTTTGTGAAGATATATGCAACCTATTCCTTTGTCCCCACATATTCAACTCTGATTTTCTTCTCTACAACTTGTTCCCATAGAAAGTGATAATTTATTAGAATGTGCTTTGCCTTGGAGTGCATCACTGGATTCTTTGAGATATTGATAACACTTGTATTATCAAAATATATAGGAATGGGTTGATCATACTCAACTTGTATATCTATCAAAGTTTGTTTCATCCATAGAGCCTGTGTACAACATGTTGTTGCTGCAATATACTATGCTTCGGTTGTAGACAATGATACTAATGATTGTTTCTTTCTTATCCAAGAGACCAAAAACTCACCCAAGTAGAATGTTGCTCCACTGGTGCTTCATCGGTCATCAATGCAATCTGCCCAATCTGCATCTGTGTAGGAAATACATGATAGATCCTTTCCTTTTGGATACCATAATACAAACTCTTATGTGCCTTTGAGATATATGAAAATCATCTTCACTACTAGAACATGTGATTCCTTTGGTGTTGCTTGAAATCATGCCACTTGTGCAATTTCCTGCATTCCATCTGGTCTGGACGTTGTCACATAAAGTAAGATACCAATCATTGAGATGTACTACCTCTGATATGTAGACGGTGAATCATCATATTTTATTAACTTGCAACTTGTTTGCATAGGAGTGTTAACTGGTTTGCAATCTTCCATTCCAAACCTATTTATCATTTCTCTGATATACTTAGTTTGAGAAATAAAAATTCCTTGGTTGCTTTGACATATATGAAGACCCAGAAAGAAGGATAGTTCTCCAAGTAATGACATTTCAAATTCATTATGCATATCCTTTGCAAATTTTTGGCTTAACCTGTCATCATCACTTCCAAAAATAATATCATCAACATAAACTTCAATTAATAAAATACTATCTTGAGTTACCTTGATGTAGATGTTGTTGTCTGCACTTCATTTTCTGAACCCTGCTTGTTGTAGATATATATCCAGTCTTGGGTACCATGATCTGGGATCTTATTTTAGACCATAAAGGGCCTTCTTCAACCTAAACACATAATCTTCATTCTCTGACAACTGAAATCCTTCTGGTTGTTCAATGTAGACTTCTTCTTCCAATTCCCCATTCAGAAAGGTTGATTTCATGTCCATCTGATACACTTTAATATTTTTGGAGAATGCATAAGATAAGATCAATTGGATTGCTTCCATTATGGAAACTTGGGAAAATGTCTCTTCAAAGTCGATACCTTCAACCCGTGTGTATCCTTTACATACCAATCTAGCTTTATTCCTGGTAACATGTCCATCTTCATTCAATTTATTTTTGAAGGCCCACTTTGTGCCAATCACATTCTTGTACCTTGATCTTGGAACCAATTCCCAAGTGCCACTTTTCTCTATCTCATCCAGTTATTCATCCATGGCTTTTATCCAGAATTCATTCTTGTTGGCCTCATCAAATATGTTTGGTTCAATTGTAGATAATAGTGCTAGATGCAGTTGTTCTGGTGAACAAATTCTTCTTCTAGTCTCAACTCCTGCATCCTTCTTTCTGATAATCTGATTTGAAGGATGATTCTTCTATACTCATTTTCTAGGTGTCTTTGGAGGCACTTGCTAAACTTTATCTTCTACTTATGTATGATCTTATTCATCTTCCCCTTGTACTGATTCTTCATCATTTGCTTCTTCTTTGTAAACCTATTCCACCGATTCATTTTATTCTTCCTTTAATTTTCATCCAACTATTTCATCAACTATTACATTGATGCTTTCCACAACTTTGTTGAGCTTTAGATTGTAACACGTGTATGATTTCCTTGTACTTGAGTAACCAATAATTATGTCTTTGTCCACATGAGAGTAAAACTTTCCCATTTTGTCATATTCTCTTTTGATGTAGCATTTTCTTTCGAACACTCTGAAGTGCTTCACATTTGTTGGTCTTCCTTTCCATAGTTTGTTGGGAGTTTTGTCATTGTTATTTCTGATCATTAATCTGTTTTGAATGTGAACTGATGTATGCACTGCATGTATACAAAAGACATCTGTCAGTTTAAAATCTATTAACAACTTCATTTTGTTGAGGTGTCCTAGCAACAAAGAATTGTCTTTTTATTCCATGCTTGCTGCAGAAATCCGTAAATTCCTTTGAAGTAAACTCTCCTCCATTATCATATCTCAAACATTTGATTTTTGAATCCATTTCACTTTCAACGATTTCCTTGTATACCTTGAAGTTTTCAAATGCTTCCGACTTATTCTTGAGAAATCAAACTGCAGTCATTATTGTATAATCATCAATCAATAACATAAAGTATTTATCACCTTTTAAACGCTTTGTTCTAGTTTGTCCAACTAGATCACTATGCACAATTTCCAGTGGTTTTAGCGTTGAGTATTCCTTTGATTTGAACCTGGTATTTGTTTTCTTTCCTTGTTGACAATGCTTGCATAATGTGTTGTTTGGTTTCGTGATCTGGGGAATTTCTCGGACTACTTCCTTTTTTCTAACTTTGACAAGGTTATCGAAGTTTATGTAACCCATTCTTCTTTTCCATAGCTAACCTTCATCCTCCTTTCCTAGACAACACTTTTCATTTCCAATTTCACTTAATACACATATGTTTCTTGAAGTTCTTGCATTTGTTGTAATCAATTTTCCTGAACCTTCTTTTCTTATCTCACACTTCTGAGAATCGAACGTAAGTTTATGACCTTGGTCACACATTTGACTTACAATTAGAAGATTATGTTTCATATCTTCCACTATTAAAACATTTTCAGCCTTGGTATTCTTGTTTCCAATTCTAACTATGCCCTTTCCAATGATTCTATCTAAGTCATCATTTCCAAAGGAGACTGATCCATCTCTTTACTTTCTTAATGTAAGAAACATGTCTTCATCACCTTTCATGTGCTTTGAATAGCCATTGTCAACATACCAACCATTTTTCTAGTGTTTATCCTGTAGAGCGAGTGTGCATTCTTAATTGTTAAACTGATCATGCTTTCATATCCATATTCTCTGTTCAGGTTATTGCCTATGACTATTATTATTCTGTTGTGATTCTCTAGGAGGGACTACCATTCTACAATATTTGGCCATGTGTCCAAAGTTGTTGCATTTGTAGCATTCCATTTCAATGATCAATGATTTAAACTTGTTGTAGCTTCTTCTCTGTGTTTCACTGGGCCTTATTGGATAACCATTTTGTGCATGAATTTCAAAGTTTTTTATGTTCCTGCTATTAGCTTTTCAATTTACAACTTTATGTACAAAATTATTACATGCATAACATAAACCAAAAAATATAGTTTGATACCTAGGAGTTGAATATCTTCTGAAAGGAGTTACTTTTCTGAATCCTTCTAAATCCTGAGATCTGCTTGTTTCTGACTGTCATTGATTTTTAAATATGACTCTTTTTGGTGGAGGAGTGTCCCTGTAATCTTCCTTGTAAAAATTCTTGTCTCCTCTAATTGTCTATGCATAGCTTCTTGGTTATGTTTCTTTATCTTTGGTTTTGGAGCTTGAACCTCTTTCTGTCCGATTGTATCCTATCCCAAACTTGTCATGATGTGGCCTTTGACTGTTGATAATATTATCCAAAACCTTTGAATTGTTCTACATATTCTTCTGTTGAAGGTATTTTCTCAAAGTAACAACCTATGCTTCCAAATTTCCAATGATCCTGTATTTTTCTTCCAGCTTTTATTTGAGTGCTTCTTCGATTATTTTATCTTCTTCTATTTGAACCTTTAATTTAGTGACCATTTGTTCTAGTTATTCAAAGTTTGAATTATGAATTTCTTGTTTCTTGTCTAGTTCTGTCTAGAATTTATTTTTTTCTCTTTTTATAACTTCTATAGCACTCAACAATACTTCTATGTAGTCAAATTATGTTTCTTCATACTCCTCTTCGGTGTCTTGTTTATCGGATTCTTCTATTTCCATGAATATAACTCTTTCTATCTCACTTTCACTGACTTCATCTTCGTCTAATGAGGAGCAACATTCTTTGGTGCAAAAACTTTTCTTGAAGAATTTATTTTTGGTTCTTTTCCTTTCTAAGTTTGTTTTTTGTTTGAATCATCCTCTTCATTTCTTTTATTTTTCTTGTGAGGATATTTGTTAGAAAAATTACCACTACCATCATAGTTAAAACAAATCAATGGAAACTTAACTTTATATATGTCTTCAGTTCCCTTTTTCAATCTTTTGACAAAGTTGGCCACTTCTTCATCATCTTCCGATATGTCACTGTTGTTGTTATATTCTTTTTATTTTTTCTTTCCCTTTTGATTTGACCTTTTGGATGCTTTGAATGTTGCTTCTTTATACCTGGATTTTCCTGTTCAGTTATCATTTCATAGGATGCGAAGATTACATGTAGTTCATCCATGCTTATTGAGTCTAGATCTGTTCTTTCTTCTAGTATTGAGATCTTAAGATCAAATCTCATTGGAAGAGATCTTAGTACCTTTTGAACAATTACAGATTCATCAATTTCTTCTCCCAATCCTATGATTTCATTCAGTGTTTCATCAACTCGTAAGAAGTAAGTTGCAATATTCTCATCTTCCTTCACCTTTAGCTGTTCAAATTGACCTCTGTATGTTTGAAGCTTTGTTGCTTTGACTTTTGAATCTCCTTCATAAATATTTTGAATTTTGTCCCAAATATCTTTAGCGGAGCTACACTGTATAAATTTGGTATATACTGAATCACAAAGACCATTCAGAAGTGCATTTGTGGCTTTTGAATTATTTAGACTGAGTTTCTTTCTGTTGTCATTTGTTGGAAGAATTGTTGGTTCTTTGTGTCAATCTACAACTGATTTCCAAACTTCAAATCCATGTGTTTGTACATATGTTTTCATCCTTATGCTCCAGAATGCATATTTTTGTCCATCAAACCGTGGCATTCCATTTTTATACAGATTGTTTCTCTCCATGATCTACCTTACAGTGGTTAAACTTATTTCTGAAGGAACCTGCTCTGAACCAATTGTTGGATTGCTGAGAGGGGGGATTAATCAATAATATATATTTTTAATCCTTTTTAACCAAAATATGCAAGTGTTATTTATCTTTATGATCAATATAACATTATCATCCAATAAGTTCAGATTAAATAAACCATGAAGAATGGACAATCATACACATACAAAGTACAACAGTTTTTTTTACGTGGAAACCCAATGCGAGAGACAACCACATAATGCTTTTTCTTATATGTCTTTAAGAATTACATTCCCAACTTCCTTTGTTCTCCAGCTACAAATAGAAGGAGGCTCTAACCCCCTGTATTTTCATGATACAACCTGAGAGAATCTACAAATCCCCAATTATCTGGCTACAACCCCCTATGTTCTCCAGATACAACTGGAAGGTGGCTACAACCACCTTTCCTTGCCCCGTCCAACTACCCTAAAATATAAGTGTCAAATGAAGAAAGCACTGCCACATTGTCACTTTGAGATATACCACTGTAAACCTATACCAACTTGTACCACTAACCTATAGCCATCCTATACCACTGCCTTATAATCAATATATACCCGAATTGAGCCTGTACCAACCAAAAAACAACAGATACGTGACATGTTTGTTCTGCAACACGTGCATGTATGTGTCCTATCTATACTGCAGCTCGCATATGTACACGACCTATCTGTTCTGCAGCCTATGTATGCCTTCTGAAAACTAGGGTTTTCTCTTCTCTGAAAAGTTCTGACCTTCTGCAGCCTCTGTCACATCAACCTGCAACATTTCACTGTGTCCAGACTGTAACTATACCATGTGGATACATACTCATACATATCCTTTACCCAAAGCATCTATATATCACTAGTCATGTGCCATACAAGTGTGTGTAATCATGAACAAGTATAATAACCCTCACATGAACTAGACATCAAACCCTTTCCGATATACAACCTCTCAATACATCAACCAATTCATAAATACAAGCTCTCAACCATGTACCACAAAAACCCTTAACCATATGCCAAGAAATACAAGACGTGCTTCAACACTAACAAGATGTATCAATGATAAATATTGATTATACCCACACTGTATTTCTATAGATATGACTTATACATAAATTCCATTGCAGCCACTAATCTCTCTAGGGAAAATCCTCAAACCCCTATAACCATTTCTCATGTATACAAAAAAAATCCAACTACTCATAGAAATAAGACATATATTTTGAACCAGTAGATATATCTGATGTACCTGGACACTGTAGAACTTCCTAGGAGCTTTCTTTCAGACTCTAGAGACTCGACATCTTCATATTCTCAAGTTTCTATGGATTTTCTTTCAAGTACACTCCCTAATATATTGCTACCCCGCGTACATACACACCCTTCTCCATTGCAACTCACATACACCTCAAAAACTAGGGTTTTTTCAGTATTTTTTGTAATTCTGAAACTTTCGTCGTCAACCCTTCATGCTACCTCAGACTTGCACAACTTCATATATATCAATGACTATCTGTAATAAACCTTACACAATAATAGATATTCAATGTACTCAATAGGTGATAATAGGAGAGCATTACACTCTTATTTATACTTCCATGCAGCTTCCTCAAGTGGTTACCCCTTAACCAACTTAACCCAATTTCTTTCTTTTATGGATAACCCACTTCTAACCACTTGTCCACTTCTAACCCACTTAGCCACAAATAGTAAATTCTCCACCTCTAGTTGCAAGTAATTTATTTTTAATTATTTTCTTATTGCAACAACTTAACCCATGATTAACTCATTTTACTCACTTGACTAGTCAACTTCTTCTAGGAGCTTCTAGAATAATTTTGACTTCTTTTACCTTCTAGATAACTCATGAGGGTTGTCCAAATCCACAATGCCATAACTCTCTAACTGTGAGGAGTTATGTGGTGTTCCACATATCACCGAAAATGGCATGACATGTACTATCCATATAGAATAGTCTTACCTACAAATATATTAAACTTCATACCATTATACATCAATCAAACTAAAGTTCCTTAACCATACTATTGCAGCTACCAGCATTTCCTACCAGACTTGCTTCAAGGATTGACATCAATGAAAACTAACCCAATTAATCAACATTCTTCTCCTCCACAAAGAATATGAAAGAGACATGTTATAAATACAATAGGAATAAAAGTCTAGAATTAAACTTCCTCAAAAGAAAAACAAGACCCCTGAGTCAAGCATGTTCAATCACTGATCAAAATTTAACCCATAACATGTCAAAGGAGTGGCTAGGAATTGCATTGCATTCTAGATATGTAGTTGCAGAAAGTACAGACTGATGCCATATGATATTATCAAGTAAATCTGTTAGCAATGTTCCATTATAATGTTTGCATAATTTAGCCTGGAAATATACCATTTACTGAACCAAAATTGCATCAAAGAGAGAAATCAAGGGTTGATAGTGTCTCCCACATGCTACATATAATCTAAGAAGGGCTTGTGGAAAGACTCTAGAGTTGTTCCCTCCTTCAATTCCTTTTTTTTCCAAACTCCTAAATCTAGGAGAAGACCCTCCCTAAAGAGTGTGTCAGATACTCTGTTTCTTTCCCTGTAGACATGATGAAAATAGATCAACCTATAAGAATTCGAAATAGTAAAAACTCCATCAAGAAACGGGGAAAGTCTAATGTTCTGACAATATTGTGATTTTCTGAGCCAATTGATCACCACCATGGAATCACCAAAGGTTTGAATAGAATCAATCCATTTTCCCTGACAAAAGGAAGGAAAAGTTTGAGGGCCATCAGTTCTTCATAATTGTTTGATCTTGATCCCAAACCTATGGTTATGTTGAAGAAATGTGAGTGTGATAAGTGGATAACTACACCTCTGCCGCATATTTGACCATCATTTTGTGAGGCTCCATCAAAGTAATCCCATGAACGAGAGTGATCTACATGTTCTACCTCTACTATCCTTGCCACAGGTTCTTCCTTCCCTTGAGGAAAATGGGATAATATATCGAGACTATGTGCTACTATGATCTCTTGAATGGATGGTTTTTCATTGAATATTGCCTTGTTTCGAGCCAGCCACACACCCTATTTGATGAGAAATGGGAGTGATTTTATGTTTTTGTTTTGTGGATTTGACAACCATTCTCTCCATTCTTCCCCAATATTTGTCCCTTGCCACCAACATAGTTGATTGAGAGCACCAGAGCATTCTTCCCAAATCTGAAGGACGAAAGGGAATTTTAGGAAAAGATGACTAGCAGATTCCTCATCTGACCTACAAAGAGCACACCACCCTGACCCATCAAAATGATGAGATTGCATATTATGCCAAGTAGGAACCTTGTTTTTGATCAAACACCATAGGAAAAGATGTTCCTTCAAGGGAATTTTTTGTTTCCAAACCCCTTTCCACCACCACATAGATTCCTGCTATGAAATTTTTATGTTAAGATAGATATACCTTGCCTTCGGGGTATAGACTCCATGGGAGTTGTGTTTCCAAACAATTTCATCCTCCCTATAAATTATTATGATGTGCCCCAGATGTAAATTTCTATGTAATAATTCCATCCAGCTTCATAATTTCTATCCAAGCCCAGTTGATCATCCTTTTTCCAAGCTTGACTCCAAACAGTAGTCTTGTCTCTATTAGGCACTTGAGAAAGGAAGTAAATACCACTATCATGCAAGGCTTCAATCATTTTCTATGGCAGTAAATGTCCTTTGTTGCTCCCTGGCCACATATCTGACCATATTATGAATTTCAATCCATTTCCCACTCTCCATGCTAGTCCTTATCCTACCACCTGGAAGGATTTTACCAATGCTTTCCAAATGATAGAGCAATCTTTGGCCACTTTAATTGGCCTATGGATCCATTCCTCCACCTTGTTTGGGCATATGTATTTCTGAGTTACAACTTTGGACCATAAACTCATAGTAGTGATTAACCTCCATCCAACTTTTGCGGCTAAGGCCTTTAAAAAAATATGTATATTTTTTAAGCCCCAACCTCCCAGTGATTTGGGCATAGCCAAAGTATTTCATTTAACCCCTGACATGAAAAATATTTCTTTGGATCCAACCATAAAAATTTGAAACAAGTGTGCTTTATTTGTTCAAGCATACCCTTTGGTATTTAGGCAAGGTAAATTCAATAGACATGAATGGATTCAAGGATAGACTTGACTAGTACTAGTCTCCCTCCTCTGGAGAGCCAATCAAAACTCCAATATTTTAATATTTTCTCCAACTTGGCTATTATCCAAATCGAGTCCTCCTTCTGGTAGCAGTTTGGCTTAAGGTGAAAGCCCATATATTTTAATCTTGTATAAGATGGGATCATCTCAAAAGAAAAAAGTTCCTTATAAATGTTTATGTCCTCTTCCTCCATGAGCTTGGGCATCAACTTGGAATTTTTCCCATTTATTTTCATTCTAGTTTCTCTACTAAAAAGGTCCAGAATATGATTTAATTTCTCGGCATCACTCCTCTTCCCACAACAAAATATTAACACATCATCCACAAAGAGGAGATGATTGATTCTAAGATTTTGAGTAATTGAGATACCTTGAAATTATCCTCTAGATATTTTATCCCCAATGGCCCTGATGAGACCTTCTGCTATCAAAATAAATAGGACAGGGGATAATGGACACCCTTTTCTCATCCCCCTTTTTGTTGTAAAAAGTGAAGAAGTTTCCCCATTGATGAGGACTGCGAAAGAGACTATCGAGATGCATCTCATGATCCAATTAATGACGGGGATCTCAAATCCCAACTGAGTAAGAATCATCTTAAGATATAACCATATTAATCTGTCAAATGTTTTTGAGCGATCTATCTTTACCACAACTCCTTTCGAATTTATGGTTTTCATACTATGCAATTCTTCTTGGGCTACACCAATAGCTTCATGAATCTCACGCCCTTCTAGAAAATCAAATTGTTTCTATGAGATTGATTTTGAAAGGAAATATTTTAGTCGTCTGGTAATAAGTTTAGTCACCAAATTATAGATATTCTAAGAGAGCATATGGGCAAGCCTAATGTCCCCAAGATTCCGCTGAGCCCATGGAAAAATTTATGTCACTTATCAGGATGAGGCCCTCCATTTTCAAAAGGGATTTATTGAAAAGACAACCCCAGAAGGGAAAATGCTCCTGGGAAGGGCCATACACGTTGAGAACAGTAAAACATCTACCCAAGTCTTCCACAAACACATTTAACCCCATACCAAATTCAAAACCCTAGGAATTGATTACATGAATAGTTTTAGATCGTCAAGCGAGAATTAATACTCCTGAGCACCCCTTTGAGTCCAATCGCATAAAATAACAAACCTTAAACAATTTATCTAGCAAAGGGATCGTCTGATTTACATCCCCCAAAGTTTCATGAAGCATCATCATATCGGGTTGGGTACACTCCACTAGCCTATGGAGAGTGCATTTTTTCCCTAGGCTCACCACACCCCAACACTTTAATGAGAGAACCTTCATTTTGGAACCTTGATGGGGGATGTAGTGCTCTAAGAGCCCCAATGATAGAAAGTTGCTTACCCACTGCCATGTCCATGATAGCCTTAGTTTGTGCTTTTTAGAGGTTTGACCTAAACCCCCTTCCATTCCCACTAGTGGATGGAAAAGGGTTTATACCCAAGCCATTCATCCTTTGTATGGTATCCCCCACTAACGAAATGTGCATGTTCCTCAATTGGTAGGCCACCATATTTTCCTCTGAGTCAAATGAAGAATCCAGGGACTGGCTACGAGAGTGTGAAGGTATCAGATTCAAGGGAGAAACAAAGGAGAGGTTGGACAAAGGGAGATCCAAAGGGGTAAAAGGGGGATGTTGTGGGGATTCCAGGGAAAATGGGAGTTTTTTCAAAGGCTTGGACCACAAATTTCCCAAATAAGATAAGGAATGCAAAAAAAAATCCAATGAAGGAAGGAAGCAAGGCAACATACCCAAATTAGATGTGATGCCTTGTTGAAGAAGCCTTATGGCCAAGTCTGATTGAATTGGAAGATCTTGGCCTGCACGATCCTCTTTATTGGAGAAAGGAAGATTTTTTTCTTCGTGGGAGGGAGAATTTGTTGTCGAACCCCTCCATTCTCTGATTCCTTCCCTTCCAAGATTCGATGAGGGCGCCAAATTGGAATTTCCCATTTGAGAATCCCCTCTCTTTTTATGTCCTGAACCCATTAAGCCTTTGTCTTTTCTACCCCAAAAAGGAAGAGAGAAGTCACTGGAATTATGTCCATATTTGTGGCACCGATGACATTTAACAGGAATACCCTCATAGTCTAGTTTCTGGACAAAAGTTCTTTGCCCCCAAGATAATTTGATTTCCTCCTCCATACCTTTTCAGAGATTCAAAGAGACTAAAATACACACCATGGACATCTTACCCGTGGAGATAAAATACATATCAACATCCATATATCGGCCTAGTGAATTTCCCAGGCATTCAAAACCCTTCGGTGTCCAAAGTTCCACTCAAAGTCTTGGAAAATGAACCCAAATTGGGAGTTCATCTATTCTTTCATGGCTAGAATCAAATAAAGGTGTCCATCTCTTTAGAAACATTGGAGAACATTCTATGCACCAGGGGGATTTCAAGACCTTGGATATATCAGACGATAATTGGAATCGAAGCATAAACCACCCATTTGATAGAGTCTAGATTAAGGGAAAAAAATATATTTTATCAAACCAAGTAGCTTTTACCCAATCATGAAGGGTGTGTATCCCCAAAGGTCGTCCATTTACCTTACCTACAATTGTCGTTTCGGCCATTTTCGGGACTTGAGGAAGCATTATTTCATCCCCCAGCGCCAACTTTTGGGGCTTTTGAACCCATTTGATGCGTGTCTTAGAATTTAGTGTCTTCAACAAATTTGAAGAGGATTTATGCCCTTCCTCAGAACCCTCGATGACTGGAGTTTTCCCTTGATTTTCCTTGGATTGAATTGGATAGATTTTTTTTGAAAAGTCAAATTTGCAAGGGATCACCGTAGGTCATGAAAATATGTAGAGGAGAAATTTAATGTATGTAATTTCATTTTATTCATCTTAAATTTACCCTAAATTTATTCAAAAAATCTCATAATTTGTTTTCTTAATTTCTATTAGTATTTACAGTACTTTTTGAAGAAAATAGAAGGGTTTTAGTGTTACCTTCAATGCCATAAACCCTAGTTTTCTTATTTCTTCTCTTTTGTTTTATGTTGTTGCAAACTCTAACATTGGGAGTTTATTGTCTCTACTATTTGACAATGAGATTTATTTTTTTATGCAATGAATATTTATTGGTTTTGTGTATTCATATACTAGGCTTTGGGTATCTATTAGATTAGGACCACTCATTGCATCGATCCCAAACCCTATAATTTATATATTTTTAAATGTTTTCATAGTTTGTAGTGTACACCTTATAATAATAATGCATCGATGTATTTTTTTCTTTAAAACGCACCATTTGACATGGACTTATTAAAAACAATTATCAACTTTAGTAGTGCACAATATACATTAATGGTGCACTAGTGAAAAACATTGTATTAAGTTTGTTGTTTTGATGATGTTTGTTATTAGAAAACATTATCAATTTTGTCGGTGCACATCATACAATAACTAAGCATTTATGTATGCATGTGTATTAATTGCATGGGTGCATGATACTATTTTGTTTGCACCGCCTAAATCAAAAACAATTTTAACCTGAACTTATTTACTTAGTTTGTAAAACATATTTCATAATTTGTGTATTTCATTATGCAGTGCTTTTGTTGATAAAATATGGCTAATAAAATATTAGGGAAAATACTTGTAGCAACAAAGGTGAGGGAAGCACATCCCAAGAAGAGAACATTGCAAGTTATTTTAAATTTTAAAATAAAAGTAATACATTTGAATTATCTGTAGGTTTAAATGTTTTGTATTAGATAATGTGTATCATGCAATGCAAAAAATTGAAGAAACACCAAAATATTCTTTGAAATCAGAGTGGAAAAGATTGTAAAAGCTTTATGGAAATGTTGCAAGGAGAGGAATTAGGTGGATCAAAAGGTGATTGATATCAAGTTTTTGTTTGACTTTTTACTATTAATGTACTTCTTAACAATAATCGTTAACATGTTTCAAACATTTGATTTCACATTTGTTGAATGTTTTTGCGGGGACCAAGAGTGAGGGAACAAAAAGTCATCCTAAGAAGATAAAAATTATGAAGGATGTAAATGATGATGAGTTGGTTCTCAGTTCAACTAGAGTGGTGTTAGAAATTAATGAG
>JZKD02S1767841.1:0-19240 GCA_000966675.3 Picea glauca | reverse complement strand
GTTGCACTCCAATCCTCCTGAATGGATGTTCCCTTTGTCACCGGAGAAGATCCTCCTCTCTAGTCCTCCTGATTGGTTGCATCCTTGGTCACTAAAGCAAATCCTAATGTCCAATCTACCTCACTGGATGCTCTTTCTATGACTGAAGCAAATCCTACTCTCATGTCTTCCTAAGTGGATGTATCCTCTATCACTATAGTAAAACCTACCGAAACAAATGGATCCCCCATGGAGGGCACACATATCCTAGAAGTCTCTTGCCTCAGAACCTCCTGTCTAGCCTCCTCAACCCATGAAACCAACTTTTCAGTATTGCAATATGCCTCTCTCCCACCTAAACCCGAGGGGGAAATCCCTCTAAATGGTTGACTCTCCCTCTGAGTCAACTAAATCTCTTTGATATCAGGCTCCCTCTTAGTCCACATTCTCCCTTTGTAACCCAACTCCCTCTGATTCTATACAATCTTTGGAGCCATATGCTCCCCCTGAACCTGTTGACCTCCTTTGAAGTCTAATCTCCTTCGAATAGTCTTGGGAGGTTAATTCTCTCTAATGGATCCTGAGGGTTGACTCCCTCTGAACTCTGGCTCCCTCTGAGTTGACACTACTGGTGGGGCTACCTGCCTCATCATTGGTTGAGTTACCTTCTCCCTCTAAACCTATGCTACTAATGTGGCCACCTACCTCACCACTGGTGGAGCTACCTGGTTCCTCTGAACCTGTGCTACTGGTGGGGCCACCTTCCTCACCACTGATGGAGCTACCTTCTCCTTCTCATCTATATCTCTCTTACTTTTGGCCACAATTCTCATAGGCTATATGCTTCGCCTATATAGGTTTCACTCCCTAACTCCAAGAACCATTTTTTATCTAAATCTATATCGTCTCAGCATAAACAACACTTGTCCATCTTGAAATAATATGTGGCAACCCTTCCTATCAATATTTGAGACTCAAAGAACACTCCTCCTACGTTCTAGTACCCATAACACATTCAACATCCTCAACACCTCACCTAACTCCATTTTGAATGATACCATACCATATGTTTGTACTACATGTTTGGTTCCCATACCAAGCTCTACACACAAGTCTGAGCCAGTCTCTATGGAGCTATCAAATAACTCTCTAGCACATGTCATATGGAAAGATGATTTGTTATCCACCAATAAATTCCCCCTACTAGAGATTGTACCTAAAAGGGTAGAGACCAACAAGATATCCCTCTAGAACCTATTCGCAACCTCATCAACCTCTGTTATTGATGCATGCTGACTTTTTTCCCTTCCCCTTCGGTGTGGACACTATGAAGCATAGTGCCCAAAGTCATGACACTCAAAACCTCTGATCTTACTAAGATCCTTCTTCTATCTCGACTCTGGAGATGCTTTGAGAGAGAGAGAATCCCTTCTCCCTGGTGAAACTCTTCTGCCTAAAGACCCTCTTTTTCCCTTCCTAGTGCAAGATGCAAGGGCCTAGCTCTCATTACTTATACTCTTCACCATACCATATGTTGGAACAATATATTTCTAAACTTTAAACTTTAAATAGTTTTCTTTCCCAGGTAAAATAAGAATAAAGCGCACTTGATTCTCACCATTGATGAATTTTTTCGTTTGATCGAATGATCCTTTTTCCCGAGTTATTTTAGAGCTGCCTGATTATTAAAAGGTCAAACCCCTAGAGAATAATTCAGAGTTTTGAGTTTCCGAGTTTCACACTTTAGGCATTTCGACATCTCTCGCCTTCAAAGTCCTGATACGCAAAAAGTTTTTGAAAGATCCTAGTCACCCTATACACGTATACCTTCCTAAGATTTAACACGTCACTGCGGGAAGCAACCCTTCAGGAAAGTGCTAGAACTCTAACTTGTAAATCTATGAAATGTGAAGTCCTAAATTATTAAACCTTGGTTAAATAAACTAATCTCAATTAAAGGTAATTGATAGCTTCTCACACTCGGAGTTTGGATATTCACCATCCGTCGCATTCTAAATTCACGAATCCCAAACTCTCAAAATGTCTTAAACGTTAAGCAAAGTTAATTAAAGATTGAATACAATTAGAGAATGATTAGTCACTTTGTGGTTTCGAGCTTCGAAAATCATTTATCTAGCTATTATCGAATATCCCGATGTCTGAAAGCCCAAAAGGAATTAAAGTTAAACATGATTAATTAACAGGTTAAAAACTATTATCTCATGTTAATTTTTCGTTGAATCGTAATTCAAGTAAATTCAAATTTCATCTAAGCAACCTCTTGATCACAAAACACCAAACATTTATGGCATTAATAGAGGATATACAAAAATTATTTCGAATAAGATCGCAGATCACCATCTGGCTTTTTCATTAAAATCAACAAATATGTTGTCAGTGAAGGTATGCGTAAATTGATACTCTTAAAGTGAAAAAGATATTGACGTTTGAATTCCATTTTGTGTTTTCACAGAATGAGATTTAGCAAGATAAGAAGTTTTGTGCATTTTCTGTGACAGGTAACAAAGTTCTGAGTTTACTACTATCATGGCTCCGCGGAAATGGTTAAAGTGGCTGGTGAGATCTCGAGCCAAAACACAGATGTCTTCTTGAACACATCTTCGAGAGTTGTAGATACCATGAAAACCTGGACACAAGTATTTGATATCCTACAATATGATCAGATCAATTGTCTAGAAGAGTCAGACTATGAAGGGACTGAAACTCAGGCAACAAAGCTCAAATATGTATCCCAATCAGAGATGCATAAAATAGCCACGCAATCGAGGCTCATGTCGTATAACGACATGATAGGTTGGGCCCTGGAGAAAATTGACGTCTCGACCAGGACCATCCACAATTCACATAAAGTTGTTGTTGGATCTTTCTGACTAGAACATATACAGGTGATGTACAAACTATCCCCATCATTCAAGCACAATTATAATGTTGCTTTCTTAAAAGAGTTAGATGAAGAAGAGTGTGCACAAGGTGTAAATAATTGCCCCAACTTGATCAAGAATTGGTGGGCACGCACTGAGAAATTCAGAGAAGACACCCATGGCATATATGCCACTGCATCATTAGAAGCTCATATGATGTATGTGGCCATGATGCTATGTAGACTTTTCGACAAAGAAAACTTTGCTCACTTCTTGTTATCATGGGTATCGATCATGCACGAAGTTGCAGAGGCTTTTTATTTCAATTGGGCCAAGATATTATCAAACATTTTGTTCAAGGAAATCACAGAATATCAGTCATTGAAATCCAAAGGATGACCTGCCCCATTTTACATGTCAGCATACCTTATGGACATCATTTGTTTTATGACGTCGTTTCCTTTGATGGGATGGAGATGGACTCGACCAGCGTTGAACCAATACACTTCTATCATTCAAATTTGTGGGAGGATAAATCAAAGGACTTCTTCTACGAAATGTGCAACTATGTGGTGGTGTCGATGCATATCGCTATATACGGTTGCCCACCTCCCAGGATTTCAGACTAGATAGTGGCCAACCTGGGAAAAATAGCAGATTGGTACATCGAGGAACACTTCTCTTACATCAAGGTTTTTGGATGTTCTTTTCCTCTGCATGCCTTACCAATGGTCCTACCAGATTGATTGGTGTGTCGGGAGGTAGCACATCAAAATGTTCTAGGAGAAATTAGTAAAGAGCTCAAGGTAGCACAGAAAAAAGTGTGGCCCACATTTCCTTTATAGGTTGGGACTTTTTAACTGTTAGATTTCAGCCACTCAAAGGTAGAGGTAACGATCCTAAAGGACATTAAGCTCATAAACATTGAATTCAAGAAACATGATCCCCAGAAGATCATGGAAAATCACATGGCCCTTTACAATCTGAAGAGATATGAGAATGAAAATTCCCCATGGGATGAGATGTTCCGAGGAGCAATATCTTATCAAGAAGTGTTGAGCCAAGTCCAGACTCTGGCTCTAAACAAATAGATCGAGTTCCATAATTTTCAGAAACATCGGAGAAATAGTCTGCCCAAATTCTTACAGGGAGAAGTTCTGACATCTCCAGCCACACACGAAGTTGGTACCCATAAGTTAGAAGCAGGAAGTTCCAATGGACAAAATGTTCAGGAAAACCTGGTGAAAACAAAGGTTTTGACATAGAAAACAAATATTGCACCATCAGATCAACCTGATGATCAAATGAAAGCTCAAGCTGAAGTTTTGATAAAAAAGGGACAGGATGCATCGTTGTCTACACCAGAAAAGTCGGCTACTAATACAACAAGGAAACCACATACCACCCAAATAAGTGACCCTATTTTGTCTTTGACCCCTTTATAGATCAGTCAGGGGAACCCAAGTGGTGAAGTAGTGTTTATAGAAGATCTTACTCCCATTTCGGTTGAAGAAATGCCCCCTTCTGACTTCTTCTTTAGCAAGAAGAGGAGGGATATGGTAAAAAGAGAGACACACCAACAAGAGGGCGCAACTGTCAAGAGGCACATGGTGCTATGTGATAGAAAGGCCTTAGAGGAGGTGGACTTCGCTATGAAAGTGGCAAGCTCATTGGGAGCTTTTGCCACAACAAACCAATAATCAGTTGGGAATTTGAAGGAACAACTGAAGCATAAGGACATGTTTGTAAGTCAGTTGCAATACCAACTAAAGACAATGGAACATAGTGTAAGAGATGATATGAATAGGGGTTTTGAGCAAATTAGAGCCTGTGACAGACATGAAATTTAGCAACTTAAAATCAATCTTGATGAAATGCACAGAAATTCACAGTCAAGCAGAGAATTGGCCATTCAACAGGAAGAGTTGATCAAACAATTGCAGGATAAAATAAACTTGACTGAGAACATAGCATTGGATATGGCAAGTTTCCAAGCCCAGGTGATAGAGGTGCATGAGAAGTTGGAATCAACCCAACAAATCCTTTTTACTAAGGCAGAAGCTCTCCAAAACCATTATTGGGTGGTAGACCAGTATTTAAATAACATTTACTTAAAGGAGAGAGAGGCCATTTCAACTCGAACTACTTTCCAGGAGGTAGTTGTGTCATCGGCAAAAGAGGAAGTAGCCATGGTCTCTAGATTGTCTCTTTCAGAGCAAACTCGAGGTGATATAATACTGAAAACCTGGGAGGGAAATTTAGTTGAAAGTAAAAGGTTAGCTTGGGAAGTGAAGAAAGCTTGTGAAGAAGCATGTTCCTCACTCAACAAAGAATCACTAAATATTGAAAGAGATAGTATCCCTAAAGCCCTGGGGAAAATCGATATAGAAAAGAATCAACTTGATTCCAAGACAAGTGGAAGAAGCCAGGGCCGAAATCCTACAATTGAAACCAATTAACATTATCCAAATTCATAAGTGGATAGTGAATCCAGGTCTGCGACTATAGTCTATATCTCTAGAATCTAGGAGAATGGAAGATAGGCCACCTCGCATAGAGAAGAAGTTATATACTTTCGAGGCGAATGACACAACAATGCCTTTCAAGTTAGTGGTGCAGTTCATAGGTAGATGTGTTCAATGTGTCGAGCAAGGGAAAGCCAACACGTTTGGAAACAAATGAGACAATGTGTGCATACCATTCGCACAGGTCATTATTAGAGGCCAGTTGTTTCTGAGCTGGAGGACAAGAAGAAACGTCTATGCCAACAGACAAAGAGACATAAGAGATGCAAATGAAACTCTTTGAATTTTTCATATTGTAATATTTATTGTTTTCGAATTAGGAGAATTCCAACTGCTTAGGGTTGATGATCATTTTTGTATAAATACATAGTTTGAATACTTAACACAGGTTGCTTCTTGCTGGATGTAAGAAGAAAAAACTCTCCTTTCGTGAGAATTAATACAAGTGCAGACATGGATTCCAATTTTTTTTTCAGTTTGAGTTATGTTCTCCTGTTGTATTCCATATTTCTTGTTTCCCTTATGTTATTCCTTGATAAGTGAGTGATTTAAATTTAGTACTACTACTATTGTAGTCACATTTTATCAGTTGTTTGATAAGCAAACAATTTTTCCTCTGTATTTGCTATAAGTAAATACAAGACCTATGAGCTACTTGGATTATTGTATCTCATATCCTTACAAGGGTGCATTCTTTAATTTATTCTACTGTGAACAAGGTAAGATTCATCTTGCATTGATGCCTCGTTTTGTTTAACATTTTTGTAAGTTTCCCTCACATCATTTGATTTTATAAATCGACTCAGACGACAAATTATGACCTATGTCATGTTCTGTCATTATTTTCATTTGAGGATCAATTCTTATATAACTAACGGAAGAAAAAACACCTTTAAAAACATCCCTTTATATTTATTATGTCTGACATTATTCTTTAAGCCTTAGGTTTAATATCAGGAACAACACCATCCATACCATCCCTGGACACCAACCAGGTCTCCTCCTGGATACAATCAATGCATAGTCTATCAAAGTCGGTAACTTGTCTCGTTCATAGATCCCCTGCACAAATGGTTTCGAAGACCTGGGAAGACCTCTCAACACTACATTCACCAACTCAACATCCTACATTGTCTCACCAATAGCTGCAAGTTGATCTCATTTCTGAGTGATCTTCATATGGTAGCTGACAATTGTGTCCTCACTGGTCATCCTAACAATTTGAATCTGGTAATTCAAATGTAGCATCCTACCTATATCATTGTTTTGGTATAGAACCACCAAAGCATCATACATCTCCTTGGAAGATTTCTTCTCAACAATGTGAGGAATCAAGTGATCCTTCATAGATTCTAGAAACACCCACTTCACCTTCACTTCTTTCTTCTTGTGTGATGTCAATTTCTAAGGATCGGTAGGAGACGCAACCACATTCTCAACATACTCCTTGAGGTCATTTTATTCCAAAAAAATAAGAACCCTTGCCTTCCAACCTATCCTCAAGCTTTAATGTGTTCACGTTTTTAACCTTTCCAGAACAAGAACAACACTCTTCCAGTGTTGTGGCCAACAATGTGTCTCAAGATGATCCCCTTCTCTTCAAATCCTAAGATCTGAAACCATGTCAATTTTCACATGCAATTCTATGTGACTAATTTTTAGATTTGAAAATTGCTTCCTAGTGAGCTAACAGTAAAACCTTAGTTGTTATCACTGAACAATTTTACACTGAAAAATATTGACTGAAAATATATGCAGCGGAAACAACAAGATCATAGATGAATCATCAACACATATTTGAGACACAAATTTATGTTTTGTAACCTTGTTAATTTCAAAATTTCTAAGGGAAAAACCAACCCTCCCAACCAATACAAATCCACCAAAATTTGAGGACAACTTTGTCCTCCAATAACCATACAAATAAAAAAACCAAGCCTTAGCAAATACCTAGAAATTTCCTCTGCTCAAAAATATGTTGTAGATCACTTGTATGGCCTAATGACATCACATGTACTACTACTGACGTTGGCCTGTATGGACCTGCTCCTACCCAGAAACCCTTGTACGGATGTACATAACTCACCTTACTACAACCTATGTACATACATGATTGTGCCTCAATGCAACTCGCGTAAACGTGATTCACCTTACTACAACTTGCGTACATATGTGATTGTGCCCACTGCAATCCACGTACATACATGATTCACCTTATTTCAACACACGTACAAGTACATAAAACTTGTAGGAACACCTTCATACGATTCTCTCTCTTCGACTTCCTCTCTCCTAGGCTATATTTTCCACCATTGTAGAATTTCCATTTGCTAAAATCACTAAGCCTCCTAGCACAAGTTCTCACTCACTTATGATAACTCCATCATTTTACGATAAGAAAAGTTCACAATTACCTCTCTTCTTTATATACAAGTCCAATGAGGGAGTTTAAGCACGCCTTCTAAGCTCAACAATTAATAATAATATTTTATTCCTCTTTGTCGGTGTGACACCCCGTCACAAGCCCACAAAGCCTATCAAATTTCCCATGAGGCCCTAGCCTCATTCCAAGGATGATTTCATTGAAACAAAAGGATAATTTGGTGCCAATGAATATTCCTACATGCCTAACACCTTGGCCTCTTGTGGTAATACCTCCTGAAGCTACAATAAACAACAATCAATTACATGTGCATTAAATAAGATTAAAAAAAATTGCAACTAGATTAACCAAAATATAACGATAATATTAGCTCTTGCATCTAGTGGCTTGACTATAGTAAATAAGATGTTTTAACATCCTTTCTAGTCTATCCCTACATGTGGGTATTGTACAAGAATGAGGATGTGATCATCATCACTAGCTAATAAATCCAATACCTCTAAACTAACCTACCTACATGGAAACTCTAGTTGGCTCATTTGGGGTAACATATGCCCCCACATGTGCACACACACATCAATCATCACCCTAGGAGAGAGGAAGTCAAATTTAGGTCAAGTCACCAGAATCCTCTAAAAAATAAAGTAAATATATTTAAAGCAAATGGGAATGCAATCCTCCCATCAAACATAACATGATAATGATCAAGAGAAAAACAAAACTATTGAAAAAAATGGCAGACCACTTAATCTGTATACGCCTCTGAACTAAAATATATACATAGTGCATCATAGGGAAACTAATGGATTTCCCATCAAAGATATAGTGTGCTAGTGTTGTGACCTTGAGAAAAAATCACCTAACCTCATTTGCATTGAATGCATGTAAACATGATTGGCCACCAACAACCTAGAAGGAAGTAGGGTTAATGATGGCCACATTGACATATCTTTTCACACATGCCAACTAACTCTCTCCCACAATGCTAGGTGGGAAATTGGGGAACTAGGGAAAATCCTCCCCTCTTCTAGACAAATTGATAATAAAATAAATATCCTCTTATGTGGATTAGTACCATAGATCGGGATCGACCCTAAATGCCTACCTACATTATCCTAGAGATAGATCAATTCGTTAACAAGCACACATTCCCCTTGAGGGATGTAGCCTCCACATAAAACATGAGGAGGCCAAAATCCCTTAAAAGGACATGAACATGTGGTGTAATAGGATTAAGGTACACATCATCTCCCTCTCTCTAGCCTCTCACTCACATGTGAAGTTATATGTGTCCACTTGCTACTGTTGTTGTCATTGTTGTTGTCTCTAATTCACATACAAATTTCATTGGTCTCACAAACACAAATATATACATATAATATAAACAATCTATAATAAATTACTATTCTTAATATTTATTAAAAATTGAAATTAATTTTTAATTGTTTCCAAAAAAATTGTGTAAAACACATCGATGCCCCTTAAAAATAAAGATGCATTATATATTATGTGAACTAATAATTAACAAATCGTAACTGATGCTCCTGATTAAAAATTAATGCACTAGGAAAGTGGATAAGGTTATTATTATTTTTATCAATAATTGGTGCACCACTTGTATAGGAGCACCAAAACCATTATGGTGCACCTTGTATCCTTCTACACACCACTAACAATATGTTTGTACATTCTAAAATGCACCAACAAGATGGAATTGTTTTATTTCAAAGCTAGGATTAATGGTACAGTTATGATGCAAGAGAGCACTACTAATGATGCTTCCTTAAATCAATAAGAGCACCAATAAAAATGAGAAATTTCTAAATTTAAAATTTTACTCCTTGGTGTCCTTACAATACTTTGGTGCATCGCCAATTGTGTCTCTTAGTTTTATATTGTGCACTAGTAAAGCATGGAATCCTATTTATTATTTGGCTTCAACTATGATCCACTAATACTAGTGCCATTGTACATTTACAAATTTCTTTGGAATGGATCATCATATAATTTTTTATATATCTTAGTACTTTTTGGGTGGAAAAATTGGAGGAATTGGCTTGCAGGGCCCATTTTAGTGGTAGGTCCTAGTTTGAAGATTTCAAGTCCAGAACCTTAAAGATCCATTTTGAGGCATTAAAAAAAAAAAATAGAGTCAAAAATTTGTGATCTTATCTCATATACCCTTAACATTATTCTACACATCAAGACCTTTCCAATGGTGCAAAAATTGCATCAATCAGAGCTTGTTTGTGAATGTTATGCCTCCCACAAATTGGCCTACCTTGTTGACCGCCATGGTATGAGTGGACACCACATCAACCCCCATTAATAAAATGTGTTGGGATAGCCATGTGTGTATATTCAATAATATTCTATAATTTCCAAACTGTATTACTAATTGAGGGTTGAGGAAGTCAAAACCCTAACCCTAGACTATTAGTGAGTTATGTTAAATCGTGTCGCTGGGAGGAGAAGGATTCTATTATTTTGTATTGTACTTGTTCCATAGTTAAGTACATCATCCAAGGAGTGACACTTGAGCACATAATAGAGGTAGGAAGAAGAGTATGTAGTATCCATTCATACCATAGAGTCATAGGCAACTCCATAGTGAGTGTCCCATTTCTTTGTACTTGCATTTCATTACTAAAGAAAATATAGTAGAATATAAGCCCCACCTTCTAGTTGGATTTTCTCACATATTGGGTTTCCCAATATACATCTCCTGTTCATTTGTGTGTGGATGGTGTGTTCATTTTCTTAGTATTTCATTTTTGTATTCATTTATTTTCACAAATCTAAGCAATAACCTAGTAATAATTCATTTCGGATCTAAAGAAATAAATTACATAATCTAATATTTCATAATATTATAAGATATTTTGGTGATATTCTTTCGGATTCATTGAAACGGTTTATAAATCGACGTTTTGGACCAAGCAAATGTGGTATGTCATCAAGAAAAGAATATCACCAAAATACCATTGATTGCAAAAGTCTTAGAACTGGAATATTATAAGATCTGTTGTGATGAACTATTCCAGTGGAATATCCATGTCAATTTATAGATCATAAATACACTATCAAGCATAGAATTTTTTTTAATTTAAAGTTCGCTTTTCGATGTGCTTGGTCAAACACCCAAATAGACTGAAAATAGAAATACATGTAACTCCATGCCTTGGGAATTAGATGGAAGAATGAAAGATAAGCCTCTTTGAGGGGGAAATGTCCTTTTAAAATAAAAACAAATGTACAAGATGAGATTAGATTCCTATACAAATGGATCTCGCTTATTATAAATAGGGGATAAAGTGAGAACGGTGTAACATAGGGGCCTAAAATAATAATTCACCCTCCCCTTCAAACAAGTGTTTCCCTCAACACTTGATTAGTTGTGGATTTTTTCGCATAAAGAAATCATCTTCCCATGTTGCCTCTTCTACTGGTAGGTTCTTCCACTTTATGAGGTACTCACTAATTGCTCAATTTTGCAGTTTCTTGATCCTTGTTTCAAGGATTGTTTATGGTTCTAGTAATATTTTCCCTTTTTCATTAGTCTCTGGTAAAATAGTTTGAATTGGGATCTTGTTGTTGATTACCTTCTTTAAGAAAGAAACATGGAAAAATAGATGTACATGTGAAGTTGGAGGGAAATCCAATTACTAAGACATACTTCCAATCCCTTGCAACACCTTATAGGGACTATAATACTTGGGTGTTAATTTATTGTCCTTATTTGTTTTCTTGAGGGACATCTATTTGTATGGTTGTAGCCTCAAAAATACCCAATCCCCCACTTCAAATTCCCTCTCACTGTGATGTTGATCTTCTTGTTGTTTCATCCTATTTTGTGTTGTAACCAAGTTGTCCTTCAATAGCTTGAGAACCTCTTGTTGGTTCTCTATGTGGTCCTCCACTGCTTGAACCTTCACTTTCCCTCTCAAGAGTGATGTGATGGATGGAGGATGATATACATAAAGTGCCATAAATGGAGACATTTTTGATGAAGTATGGAAGGATGTGTTGTACCACCAATCTTCCAAGGGAAACCACTTAACCCATTATGTCTATTGATTACATGCAAAACAACAGAGAATCAAGAGATACCCATCTAGACGTTTATTCACAATCTCAGTTTTCCCATTGGATTGAGGATAGTAAGAGTAGCTGAGAGCCAATTGAGCACCCAAAAAAGAAAATAATTTAGTCCAAAAATTACAAGTGAAAATTGGATCTTTATCACTTATAATATTCTTCAAGATTCCATGTAGTTTCTGAACTATTTCCATGAATGTTGTGGCTACTACAATTTCTTTAAAAGGATGATAAAGAGCAAAAAAATGGGCATACTTTGTGAGTCAGTCCATTACTACCATGATGACATTATTTCCTTTGGACTTGGGTAGACCTATAATAAAATCCACTAAAAACTCTTCACAAAATTGAATTGGTATCGATAAAGGTTGTAGGAGACATGGGGTCTTAATTGTCTCTCATTATATTGGTAGATCACACATTTAGCCACAAACTTTTGAATATTAGTTTTAAGACCTTCCCAGAAAAAATCATTCTTGATCTTGTGGTAAGTTTTGAAGAACCTTGAATTCCTCCTACAAGAGAAGTGTGCAATTCAAAAAGGGCCTTTTGTTTGAATTGGGAATTCTTATATAAATATATGTGATCTTGAGACCATGGTAAATCTTTGTTACACATAATTTTTTCTAAAGCACTTGTGTCCTCTTGTAGTTGTTGAATAATCTTTCATACCTTCTGATCTTGCTTCCATTCTATCATTGCTTCTTCCACCGATTCATATTATGGAATGCAAATAGCAAACAACAATCCCTTTGTATCTTCTTCTTTCCTTGAAAGTGCATCTGTTGCTGTATTTTTTTTCTAGATGATTTTGAAGTCATAATCTAGAATATTTGTAATCCATTTTGTTGTTCTTCTAAAGATAATTGTTGTTCCAAGAAGTACTTCAAATTATCATGATATTTTTGTACCTTGAAGTGTCTTCATCTTAGGTAAAGGCATTGTTAGCACTAGAATTCAACACAAGACTACAATTGAGTCAAGCCTAACACACCTTGCTTAAAAAATGCTCAATAATGATTTAGATTTTAAAATGTTGAGAGTGGTAGGATAAACACAAAGGCAGTGAAATGACTGCAAGTCAACAACTAACCATTAGGCATGGAGACCATTAAAAACAATAACCATGTCTCAACATTCTATGGGCAGAAGGTCGGGCTAATAGAGCTTAGATCAATTATAATGTTATAGAGAAGTGGAAACAGATCATGTGAGAAACAAAATTGTAAGACAATTAAAGAACACCCTGATCTTTAATATATCTAATAATGGATGAATAACTCAATATTCAGAAACTATTTCTAAATATAAATTTAAGACTCAAATAAGTCTGTGGAAAATACTACAACATACCCTACACTGTAGCCCTCTCAGAACAGAAGATGCATACATATATCATATAGTAGCATAGCATATTCCAGTAGAAGAAAAAGAAAATGATTTACACATAAATAAGAGAACAAACTGACCATACACTTTATCATCTGCTGAGACCTTTACATAGAAGTCTTGAGACAAGGATGAAAGATATTACATGCAGCCCCAATATGACAGATTGAACCTCAACTCTCTCTCAGTCCCTCAAACTGAATCCTTCCCCTACTATTACAAAATGATAGCTTTAAATACAAATTACAATGCCAATATGTTTCTAGTTTTCTGAAAATAAAATCATAAACTAAAACAAGAAAAAGCTACTACATCATGAATGCTGAAGATTTGTTGGATTAGTCTCTTCCATGAAATTAGTAACTTTTTCCACCACTTGTCTCTAACTGTCAAATGTGCCCTGCAAATCTGGAGTAAATACTCGTGATGTTCGTCCACCATGATCTACTCAAACTAATTTTGCCAACTGTTGAAATTGTTTGTTGGAATGTGCATAAAACCGGAACATAATCCTTTTGTTGATTTCTAGATGCCCAAATATGATCTACTAATGCCATGTGTTCTTAATTATTTCAAAGTGTCCTTTGAATGCATCAATAATCTTGCGACTACCCAGATTTATCCTCCTAACTCCGAAGACAAATCTAATTCTACTTTAGACTGTTCTTATTGACTTTTGTCACTGTATTTGAATATAATTGCTCCTTTAGGTGGGAAAAGCTCTTCTAGTACAGGAACGTTCTCCAAACTCTCCCTAATTTTTTCCCTATAAGACAATCGGACTTCGTTTTCAAGTACTTATTGTGGAAAGTTACGCTATTATGACCACTTTGGAAGATCCAAAACATACATCCATCCTTCCCAAGGCCAAATAAACTGGAAATTTGATAAGTGATAAACTAGAAATCCTTTAGAGATGAAATACTAGAGATCGGACTAGTTATGTACCATTGTCTCGCAACACCATATAATGAGTATATGAATATGTTCATGATACACATCCAATTGATCTATGCACTGATGAAACTTGACGAGGTGTTGTGCAGGATTATCTATATCCTTTCCATTAAAAATAGGAAGAAAGTATGCACATTCTGAGAAAGAAGGCGCAGGATTCGAAAAACCAGAAACAACTGAAAAAATTGAGAGGTACAAACCTCCGAGCCAAGATAGCTTCCATTTCCATGGTTGTCCTGTATCAGTGAAGTCGCCAACAGGTTCTTCCGTCGTGGAGTGAAGTACTAGGTGACTAATATGCAGTCTGATATATGTTCACTTATTGTTCACCATCAAGAATACAATCTGATTAATGTCATTCTCCGAGGGAAGATTACTTTCATTTACGTCCCCGACAACGATGCCAAAAGATGTCAGCGCTAGAAGTCAACTCAAGACTGCAATTGAGTCAAGCCTAGCACACCTTGCTTCAAAAATGTTCAATAAGGATATAGATTTTAAAATGTTTGAGAGTGGTAGGATCAACATGAAGACAGTGAGATGACTGCAAGTCAGCGACTAACCATTGGGCATAGAGTCCATTAAAAACAATAACCATGTCTCAACATTCTATGGGCAACAGGTCGAGATAATAGAGCTTAGATCAATTATAGTGTTATAGAGAAGTGGAAAGAGATAGTGTGAGAAACAAAACTGTAATACAATTAAAGAGCACCCTGATCTTTAATATATCTAACAATGGATGAATAATTCAATATTCAGAAACTCTTTCTAAATATGAATTTAAGACTCGAATAAGTCTGTGGAAAAGACTACAACATACCCTACACTGCAGCCCTCTCAACACAGAAAATGCATACATATATCCTATAGTAGCATAGCATATTCTAGTAGAAGAAAAAGAAGATGATTTACTAAGAAAACAAACTGACCATACACTTTATTATCTGTTGAGATCTTTACATTGAAGTCTTGAGACAACGATGAAAGATATTACATGAAGCCCCAATCTGAAAGATTGAACCTCAGCTATCTCTCAGTCCATCCTCCCCCTGCTATTACAAAATGATAGCTTTAAATACAAATTGCGATGCCAATCTGTTTCTAGTTTTCTGGAAATAAAATCATAAACTAAAACAAGAAAAAGCTACAACATCATGAATGTTTGAAGATTTGTTGGATTAGTCTCTGCCATAAAATTAGTAACTTTTGCCACCACTTGTCTCTAACTGCCAAATGTGCCCTGCAAATCTCGAGTAAATACTCGTGATATTCGTCCACCATGATCTACTCGAACTAATTTTATCAACTATTGAAATTGTTTGTTGGAATGTGCATAAAATCTAGCATTGAATCCTTTTGCTGATTTCTGGATGCCCAAATATGGTCTACTAATGCCAGGTGTTCTTAATTATCTCAAACTGTCCTTTGAATACATCAAGAATCTTGTGACTGCTCGGATTTATCCTCCTAACTCCGCAGACAAAGCTAATTCTACTTTAGATTGTTCTTATTGACTTTTTCCATTGTATTTGAAGAAAATTCCTCGTTTAGGTGGGATAAGCTCTTCTAGTACAGGAGCATTCTCTAAACTCTCCCTAATTTTGTCCCTATAAGACGATCGAACTTCCTTTTCAGGTACTTCGTGTGGAAAGTCACACTATTATGACCACTTTGGAATATCTAAAACATACATCCATCCTTCCCAAGGCCAAATAAACTGGAAATTTGATAAAGTGATGTGAAAACTAGAGGACAAAATCCTAAGTATAGTCCCAGGAAGGCTAAGAGTTGCTCTATCACTTTCCTCATCAGTGAATTCTACAAAAGCAGAGCGAAGAACTGAATTGGATCCCTGCAAACATGATAATCAACAACCTGTCCACAATTTATAAACAGAGTTGCAAGTTGCTCTTCAATCACCATCTGATCTATATCAGATACATAGATAGTACTCCTGATACTTTCTTCATGCTATTCCCTGCTGATTCTGGAGTTTGTTCAGCGTCTCACCCAATTGTAGTCATTCCTTTATCAATTTTAATATCACACAAATTCCCGCAGCCTAGTGAAATCTTCCTCGGCAAGAGGAAACAATTATGTCCTTATTCAAGCAACAATGCAGTTTTTTACTGGGCCTTTTACCATTGAACTACGCTACCATAGCCTTCACATGATCTGATAAAAAATGTTTCACTGTAACCTGGCACCATCAAAAAAAAATTGCGCGTTCTATTTCCTTCCGGTGCAACTAACTCTTTGCCTTCGGATCTCGGGGTATCCATTACAATGGTTTTATGGGAAACGTGGCATCAAATATTTTGAGTGTTGGCCACTCCATATTCGCACCAACAATGTGAATCTCGATCATCCCGTGCCAAAATTTAATGGAGGCGCTACCGAAAGTATCCGTAGCGAAACTTTTTCTTTGAAAATGCCCAGGACAGAAAGAAAGAGTGCTAACAGACATCATTTCTTAATTACATGTAACATGGCCAACATTTCATTTTCATAAATGGGTTTGAGTTAGTTCTTTCTTTTAATCCAACTGCTTTCTAAGGTAAGGGGTCTTCCTTCTTGCATTGAATTGCACAAATGTCATGCCCAGGGATCACACTCCATAATAAATGTTTTTGTGAAGTTAAGTATGGCCAGGATAAGAGTTGTACACACAAGTTTTTCAAAATCTTTGGTTGAAATGTCTCTTTTTTTAATAATGTTGTTAGAGGTGCTACTATTTGACCATAATTATCAACAAACTTGTGGGAATAGTTTGTCAATCCTAAAAATAATCTAACATTCTTCAAGGTTTTTGGAATTGGCCATTACATCATATTTTTAATTTTATTAGGGTCCACTCTGACACCTTCATGAAATACAATATGACCCAAATATTCCACTTCTTGCACCCCACATGCACACTTGGAATTCTTTGCATATAGTTGTTTCTCTTCCAATAGTTTTAATACCATGTCAACATGTTGTAAATGTTCTTCCCAAGATTTGTTGTAGATTAATATATCATCAAAAAATACTAACACAAATTTTCTGAGGAAGGGTTTGAAAAATATAATTCATCAAATGTTGAAGGTGCATTAGTAATGCCAAATGACATCACCAAAAACCCATAATGACCTTCATGTGTTCTAAAGGTTGTTTTGGGTATGTCCTCTTGTCCATTCTAATTTAATGATATACATAATGAAGATCCAACTTGGTAAAGAAAATTGCTCCTTGCAATTCATATAGTAATTCATCAATGAGAGGAATAGGAAACGTATCTTCAATGGTCATTTTGTTGAGTTTTCTATAATCTGGACACATACGTCATGGACCTTCCTTTTTTTGAACCATCGCCATGGAGAAGAGAAAGCACTTTGTCTAGGTTGAATGATGTCGACCTCTAACATTTCATGTCTCTCAATCTCACTCTTTTGTACATATGGGTACCTATAAGGCCTATTGTTAGGTGGTACACTTCTTAGTTGTAAATGAATAACATGGTAATGATCTCAAGTAGGTGGAAGGAGCTTAGGAATCTCTCAAAATACCTTGGAATGATTGTCAATAAATGTTTGGAGCTCCACTGGAGTAGAGGGTCTAGATGTTTGAACATATAATGAGCACAATTGTGCAAGTGCACCATAGTGTCCCTTTTTGAGTAATTTTTTCATGTTGTTAGAGCTTATCACTTTAGAGTGATTCCCTTGGATACCTCTGAGTTCAATTTCCTTTCCTTCTGAGGAAAATATCATGAAAAGTTCCTAAAAGTTAAGGTCCATTGCTCCTAGTGATTGTAACCATTGGACCCCTAATACAACATCAACACCACCCTTTTAAATTCCAATCATGGGATTATCAAATAAATACTCTCCCATAGTGAGCTTAATACTATGGAACTTCCCTAAACAATTTGTGGTACCTCCATTTGCAATTGTTATTTGACATTGTGGTGTTGGATATATGAAGAAATTGAGAAGTTTCATTAATTTGAAATTAGTGAAGTTATGGGTACTACCAAAATCAATCAACATTGTTACATTTTTCCTTTTGATATATCCTTATATCTTAAGGGTTTGCAAAGTACTAATTCCAACCAATGCATGACAAGATATGGTTGGAGTAGTCTCTTCTAGTTCTAGATCTTGCGATGGTTCCACTTTTTTATCTTCTTCCTCTTCATGGTCTATTTAGAATAATTTATTGTCACCACATTTATGCCCTTTATTGTACTTTCTACCACAATGAAACATAGTCCCTTTGCTCTTCTTTTACCCATTTTCTAAGGTGTCAACCCTGTAGGTTGAGTGAGGTTAGGAGAGGAAAAATTGTGCTCTCTAGAGTTGCTAGTGGCCACTCTTATAGTAGCCATATTTTTAATTTCAACTTTAGTTGCCACACTAAAAGCATGCTCTAGTGATTTACATTCCAAGAGATGCACATGATGTTGAATGCTCTCCTTTAAAGTTCCCATGAAGAGATCTAACAAATTATCCTTTGGAATGTTCTTTATTCTAAGACTCAACTTTTGAAATAGTTAAATGTGCTCTGTAATTGGACCTCTTTGTCGAAGATTTATTAATTGACTAAAGAATGTGTTGCTCTTGATATCTCCATAATGTGCTACCAATTCATCCATAAAAATGGACCCATAGAAAATATAGTCATTTTTTCGTTCACAAAGCCATTGATATAGACGAATTGATGAGGTTCTAAATACAAGGATGCAAGAGTTACCTTTTGTAAAGTTGTCACTTTGTGTAATTGAATAATTTATCCATCTGGAATATCCATGCTATGGGATATTTACCATCAAACTTCCTCATATCGATATTGGGAATTATTTAATTCCTTGGTTCCAAGTTTTTTTTTCTACTTGGAATAGAGCCCGGGGAAATCCATCGGGCAGTTCCCCTCATTTCGAGGATGGTACCCGGGGGTAACCAGATTTTGTAGAAAGTTGGGGCTTTTTAGATAGCTTGCTCATTTAATATCTCAACATGTCACTTGCGAAAATTGAACCTGGT
>JZKD02S1767830.1:68664-83386 GCA_000966675.3 Picea glauca | reverse complement strand
TAGGTCTTCTTACATCTGCCTTATTCTATTTTATTGAAAGGTCTTATTAATATTGACCTTTATTACATCTGAATACATTGATCTACCTATGTGCGGGTTAGGACCTTAACACATTTGATGGGTGTTCGTTTTGAACCCACATAATTCTTCCCACTTTTCTGGTCTAGTTAGGTGGGAAGACAATAGAGATTGATGTCGAGGTGGTTGATGCACCCCTTGACTATAATTTACTACTAGGGCGTAATTGGACTTATTCCATGACAATTGTCATATCATCCATTTACTGCACTTTATGTTTTCCTCACAAAGGAAAAATAATGATGACTGATAAGTTGTCCTTTGCGCATGCTAGTCCTAGTGCATCAGTTGGGCCTTCGGTCCCCGTGATCGATAATTCTCAGCAGGAAACTGAGGATGTTGGTGTCAGAATGTATTCCTCTCTCATGGGTAGATTTGATTTCATGGAACCAATTCACCACATTCATGCCATTTCCAGTGATTCTTCGTCTTCGATGAGGTAAGTTGATTTTCGTACTTCATATTTCAATGACCCTTGGACCCTACCTTCCCCGACTATGTCGTACAAAGTTCAATCGCACATTGGGATGGAAATGCCAATGTCAACAACAGAGGTTGCGTATCAGTCTATTTTTGACGCTATTGTTGACCAAGATCCTTCCTCCTCGTGGACGGACGAGGTGGACCATGTTCTAGATACCGTATGGGACGCTCAATCATCTTTTTCACATGATTGTCTTAATGATAATTTACCTTCAGATGAAGACATCTTAGAGGCCATATATGGTCTTGATAGGCCTTGGGACAATTTGCATCATTGCTCCTATTTCCTCCCAGAGCTTGTTAAGATTGAACAAGATGACTTTAGATCTACCTTGAGTGACATGTTCGGTCATGCTTTGGTTCCATTATATATGCATGGTATTTATGTCGAAGTAAACATGGAGAATATTTCTCCTACTGTCATGATCGACATTTCTCGTATTCCTAGAAAAATTGTGAACATATATATCAGTGCAGATTGTTTTCCTGAAGAAATTAAGATCTACACCGATCTCTTCAAAGATTTTTGTGATGTATTCTCTTGGTCATATGAAGAGATGCCATGGATTGACCCTATCATTGTCGAACATGATATTAAAACTTATCTAGATGTTAAACCTGTTCAGAAATGTCTTAGAGATGTTAGTCCTAGGAAGGCCCCTACTATTAAGGCAGAGGTAGAGAAGCTACTTAACGTTGGTTTCATCTACCTGATTCCTTTTACTGAATGGGTGTCCAACCCCGTTCTTGTAAATAAAAGGAAAGAAACCATCTGCATATGTATGGAATTTCGAGACCTGAACAAGGATTGTCCTAAAGATAACTTCCCAACTCCTTTCATTGACCAGATTCTTGACAAGTGTGTGGGAAGTGAAGTATTTTGTTTTATGGACGGATTTTTAGGGTATAATCAAATTCAAATCAAACCTGAGGATCAACATAAGATGAATTTTATTTTTCCCTGGGGTAATTTTGCATACCATAAAATGCCTTTCGGCGTGAAAAACGCCGAAGCAACCTTCCAATGTGCCATGACCTTTTCTTTTCACTATATTAAGCATATTGTCGAAGATTACTTAGATGATCTTGTTGCTCACTCTCAAAAGAGGGTATATCACTCTGCTCACCTTCGATTAGTATTTGAGAGATGCCTTTACTCTCACATTCAGTTGAACCCTCACAAGTGCATATTTTGCATTTGGTTTGGCCGTCTTTTAGGATTCTTACTGTCTGAGTATGGGATCATGGTAGATCCTATAAAGGTTGAGGCAATACTTTGATTTCCTCCCCCATGCAACGTTAGACAAATTCAAGGTTTACAGGGGAAGGCTAAATTCCCACGTCAGTTCATAGTGAACTATACCAATTTAACTAAAGGTTTCATGCATCTTTTGAAGAAGGATACTCTGTTTATATGGGATGAGCGAGACAAGGAATCATTTGATGCTCTTAAGAAAGCTTTGGTATTGACACCTCTGCTAAAGCCTCCAGATTACAGTAGAGACTATTTGCTTTATATCACCACGTCTGAAGGGATGGTTGGTATAGTTCTAGTTCAGGAGGACGATGAGATCCATGAGCACATTGTCTACTATCTCAGTCAAAACCTAGTCAGTCCTGAACTTAAATACTCTCACATAGAGAAACTGGCCTTAGCCACCGTACATGCAGTTCAAATATTACGAAATTATATATTACTTTGAAAAACTACCATAGTTGTGGATATCAATCCATTTCAATATGTCCTCACCAGGCGTATCATAGGGGGGAAATACAATAAGTGGATTGTTATTTTTCAATAATTTGATCTCGATTTCGCTTCGGCGAAGTCTAAGAAATCACTCTTTTTTCCGAATTGATATTGGACTTCCCTCGACTAGATGAGGAAATTTTTCATGACAATTCGTTCGCGGATGAACATATATTCCTTATCTCGTATTTGGATCCCTGATATGGAGACATTATAATTTATCTTCAAACCTTGAAGATACCCGAGCATCTGTCGAGAGACAATCGACGACGTATACGTCATTAGGCTAAAAACTACCTTATCATCAGTGACACTTTGTATCATCGAGGGGTAGATATTATTTTATGTCATTGCTTGACTCACAATGAAGTTGAGTCTGTTCTCAATTATTTTCATGGTGGGTCATGTGGTGGTCATTTATCTAGGCTTACAACAACCCCAAAATATTGCGAGCTAGTTATTTTTTACCGTCAATTTTTAAATATTTTGTTGAAGCGGTCAAGAAGTGTCACCCTTTCCAGGTGTTCGCTCGGAAAATGCGCTTGCACCTAGCCCCTCTTCACCTAGTCATCACAGTCGTCCCCTTCACCAAGTGGGGGGTATATTTTATGGACTATAACCCATCCTCGGTTGGGAGGAACCAACATATTATTGTGGCCATGGATTACTTTACTAAATGGGTAGAGGCCATGCCTACCGTTAAATCTGATGGTAAGAGTATATCATTCTTTGTATTCAACCATATTATAGCCCAGTTCAGAATTCCTATAGAGATTTTTACTGAACATGGAATTCACTTTCATAATGAAATGATGAAAGATTTATCATCAAAACTGGGGTTTAAGCATGGACTTGCAAAAAACTGTCAGCCAGAGTAAATATGACTAGCATCTGATGCTTTACCCTGCACTTTAGGCATATCAAACCTCGGTAAATACTTCCACTGGTTTCTCTCCTTTTTAGTTAGTACATGGCATGAAGTTGATTCTTCTGATTGAATGTGAAATCCCTTCCCTCAAGTTGGAAATTGAGCTCCTACTTGACACATCCGATCTTGAAGAATTCCTCGTACACTTGGAGCATCTTGATGAGCAACGTGGGGATGCCTCTACGGCTATCAAAGAGAATAAATGACGTGTTAAGGTTTAGTATAATGTGTCTATCTATCCTTAGCAATACATTGAGGCTGACTTGGTTCTCCTTTATGACCAAGCCAAAGAACCACTAAGGTCAAGCAAGTTCAACCCCATCTGGCACGGTCCTTATGTCGTGTGACGTGTCTTTGAGAAAGGAGCTTGTGAATTAGAAGATTACAAAGGGAATATGCTGGATGAGCCTAGAAATGGACTCTACCTTAAAAGGTATTATGCTTGAAGCCCTCAAAATTGGGTATGACCTTTTGTATACTAGTGTATCTTAGTGTATATACATCTTTTCCTTTGTGTCATCGACTTGCTTATCAAGTTTTCCCTTGGTTGGAAGATGTTAACGGAGTCTTCAGTTTACTTAGGATTCATGGACAGTTCTAGTCATCATACGTGAAACATGGCTTCCGTCGCTTGGGTCATTTACTCACCCGAGGGCCAACTGGTGTCTTCAGGTGGCGTTCGTCTAGATCCATCAACGAATAATGTGGATGAGTATAGCACCATTATAAAGCTATTATGTGACGCCATTTCACATGGTCTTCAATATTTAGATGTTCGTCTGGACTCCCAGTTAGTCGTATGGCAGTTGAACAGAAGTTACTGTGTGCGAGACCCTACTCTACTCTGATGATTCCTATGGGTACGACTTTTGGAACAATAATTTGATTTTCTTACTTATAATCACATACCTAGAAGTTCTAATCATGTATCTAATGCATATGCTAATTATATTTTAGATTTCCATTTGTCACATAACTAAGAAAAGAAAACACATTCATACATTCACACATTGTAACATATATAGGTAAAGTTAAAGACCATCTTTTTTTTTATATTTCATCCTTTCGAGTTCAAAAACAAATATGGTGTCATAGTACAAAATGGGGCTCACACCCTCAAAATACATATATGGTCGGTGCATAATATGACCATGGCATCTACACTTATGGCACAGAATGCGTATCATGATATAACACTACGACGTTTGCGATACATTTGAAGAGTCGCACCCACGCACAGGGTACACCCACCACCTGTCGTTGCATTGCCTCTGGCAAATACTCCACTTGAACCATATGAATCATGTGTGTCAATCGAGACAGGTTTCCCTGCACATTCTGTATCACTCTCTTTGCATCTTCACCCACTTTCTCATCTCCTCATCCCCTCCACCGATGTCATGGGAATCCCTTTGGTCGTCGTGGATCTACATATGTGTAAAAAATAATAATTTAATACTTGATACCATACAAAAATATTTGCATTTTTTATTTTTATTGAAAAACAAAAAAAAAATGAAATATATAAAAAAACATTTCTTACTAATATCATCGTAGTAAAAACCTGGTGGAAAAGACATGTTCAAATCCCCTCTATAGTCAATCCTACTGTAAGGGTATTTTTCAATGGCTATGACCTGTCAACGCCACCAGAAAAAAGAAATCATGATTGTAGGGGGTTGGCACCCTACCACCTCCTAGCCACCTCATCACATCGGTCCACCATGACATGGCTCGGTCATGATGTCCATGTGGAGTAATCTCTACTCTAAGGCTCAATCCTGGAACCCTCTCAAAGAAAAAACTAGAAAGAATGGATGCAAATATGAAATTCCTCATTGTCCCTTGTTTGCAATCTATCAACTGGCTCTTCATGTTAGTCAGCAGTGAGGTACACCAGTCATAAACAGTGGGTATTAAACACTCCACTTCATAGAACATGAGTGACCTTGATGCCTAGTGCAACGAGGCCAACCCCAAAATCTGTGTAAGTACAAGCACAACAATATTTAAGCACAAGTTCTTGATCACCCTGATAAGGAGTTGGATCCCTACTTTATCTGTGCCTGCAACACAGTGGGTGGAAATGTACTCCTCCATAGTCATACCACCCCCAGCCCCTCAGGCCTTGAGATTCACTACCTCACCTCAACGAGACAATCCTGTGATGAAGTATATATCATCCACTTCAATCCTCAATGGTTGCCCATCAAATTTGAAGGACTCTGTCTCCGAATCCCAGTATTTTACTACCAACTCGAGTAACCTCACCTGAGCCCTCATTCCCTTGAGAGCCAAAAATTTATACATGCCACATATTTTTAAATCTTTTTGGGCCCTTGCATCTCTTCCCATGGCTGCATTTATCTCTTAATTCTCCCTCTCCCTCCATTCAATCACCATCCTACAAAGGAGAAACCATTTATTGAGTTAAACACTTTCAAAAATGTTGTTCATGGACTTGTACACGGGATAAATTTGTAACAGTCGTATATAGGGCTGCATATACGCATGCATGATTCTCTTTTCCCACGTATATGGGGTCTTATATGTGACTCGATGAACTGTCACCCACGTATACCCTAGTTTCCATGTTATGCCCTCTAATACTAAAAACTTGGGGTCTAAAAGTGAAATTTAAACCATTGAAATTGAAGAAGAGGGGATGGGCACTTACTTGGTCCAGACGGTTGTTGATTCCATTGATTGTAGCTCCCACAATTGACACTTGAATATCGTGGGGAAAATGGCCTAAAATGCACTATGTGGGTGAAAAAACTCAAATGGTATGGTAAAATGATATATTTTTACTATTAGTAGAAATTGTTTACCCACTTCCTAAAGTTTGTGCTAATTTTTTTACCTTATGGGCTAATATTGCAGTGGAAAGGCTTGGTTTTTGGTGATTTTGTCCAGGATTTTTTGTGGTTTCCAGCATCATACCATCCGTTCATGCCTTCGACAAGTATATTCTTTCACCAACAATTAGGATAGGTTTTCACTCCGTTTTGCATTCTTTCATCATCCTATGAAAGTGATCCATACACCCTAGGTACAAACCCATTTATTAGAGACACAAAACCTTCTTACTTCTACTAGAAGTGTCATTATTAAGTGGTATAAGCTTACCAAACATGGGTGCCCTAGTTAGAACCTTTGTGCCATTTGGTGCCCATGCAGAAGTTATTCCATAGGACCGGGGGTTCCTTATAGTCTTGATACGACTTTGTGTTCGAACCCCATATTCTTACTCACAAGCATTATGACCGTTACCTATGGGAATCCCCCCCCAGTCTTGGTTAATCTCTTTTCTGACTCTAAAAAATGAAAATATTGCCGAGTGAACTTGTCACTTTCACACTTTTTAAATGGATTTGAAAGGACGTCTATTTGGTATAAGTTTAACGCTTTTTTGGACCAAGTAGACTACTTATGAAAAAGGAATACTCTAGTCACCATTGACTAGAATAGTTCTACTGGGTATTATTTTATACTTTTTCAGGCCTAGGGGACTAAATCTATGAAAAAGGACATTATTTGGATTTAAGTTGTAATCACATTCCATCATCTTTCTTGTAGTATTGAGCCTATTGTCGGTTGCCTCTTTCTCGTTATAATCCTCTTACCTCAACAATTTGCATCACTAGCCAAGCAGAGCCTTCTATATATTCTTTGCAGCTTGACACCTTGTAACCTAAGAGGAAACATTCCCTTGAGTGTCCATGCCCCGCATGCACTTCCTTGCATTGAGAATAGGTATGTTCCATTGCTTGGAGCTAGTTTCTTACTCATGACACTCGTTTCCTCTCCTATATCATAACATTTATTTGCCTATGAAAAAAAAATGGGCGGGAAAAGAATATTATCTCTTATCGACAGTAATTGTGTCACCTTTGAACATAGCACAAACTTTTGAGTCCACTTTAATTCAAATTTTGGGTTTAGCATGGCCTTAGGAAGTTGATCTCGTTAATTAGAGTTTACTCCTCTGATTGGTTATTCTTCCATTCCCTATGGAGAGTTTGTTGATGCCTCCTGCATCACAAAGTTTTATCATCAAATTGATGTTGCCTGAGTTATCTATACATCTCATGCTCTTGTTCAAAGGAAGTCTATAAGCCTGTGTTGGCCATTTCTCAGAAATCTTGACTTTTCATGTCGACCATACCCTCAATGTATCTCAGAGTCACATGAAGCTGTAGTCCTACCATGCACCCTGGTCCTACTTTAATTATGGGTAGGTAACCTTGAACCCAACAATTGGCATTTCCTCATTGGTTGCTGACTGGGGGGTTTCCTTTTTGTTCGATGGAAAGAAATCTATTCACACATTGGGATTCGTGTAGTGTCTCAGATTCCATTATCCTATTTGGTGGTTTCCTCGCCTTTTTCAACAATTTTCCTTATTTGTTTCTATTCAGAGGGTCTCTTCCGTGCACTACTTGCATCTAGTGCATGCTAGGGACACACAAGTTTGTTGGTTCATGAACATCCTATTCATCTGAGCTCCTCCTAATCATTAAGCTATTTCTTTGTACCTCGTTATAAATGATAAGAGATGCCCTAATTATCTCCTTTCAGCGTGGTCTTTGTCCATCAAATTCAACTCATCTATTCTGGAAATGAGACCTAGAGTCCTATGAGTACCTAGAGGCTTATAGTCATAAGTGGCAGGTTCTCCCGCCATCGATAGTTGGTAATAAATCAATGTGTCCTGATCGATGGATTATTCAAGTGTTCTACCTCAACACCCTTATTCACACTTGTAGAATGTACTTAGTGCCTTGATACCTACTTTCATTATCGATGGGTTGTCTCGCATTTGGTAACGGTATACCTTAATGATCGGTAATCAAATGAAGTCTCATTGTGTTCGACCTCAACTAATCTATTCACCTGATGTATACTTGCACCTTCGGCGGATAGTGTAGAAGACCTCTAGCTTATAGTAGCAAAATTCTTCATATGTTGTTGTCTTTCATTGGACCAATACCTATATGACTTTAGTGATCATGGGAGATTAGATTGTACTCCATGGTATACAGATATCTTCAAATTTATTTTGAGACTAGATTCCACTGTGCCTTGTTCGTGACTATGACATCCTATGGCATATGTCTGCTTTGTATTGCCTATTCATGGCCATGAACAACTATTTGATATATTTCCACATGGATCTGCAGAGTAATTTAGATTGGAAACCATGTGTACAGAGTCATTATGGATTGTAATATTCTCATGAGCAACTAGTACTTCCAGCTGAGTCTCCAATACTCCACTTCTCGATATTATAATGCATTTATTCCATCGTAGATACTCCTCTGACCTCACACATTAGGGGGAATCTATTACAACAAATTTTGCCTCACTCCATGCAACTTTCTTGGATGGCCTTTCCATTTCCCTATGTAGACTTGAAGTTCCCTTTTTGTGCCTTCTAGAGCCAAAAAAGCATGTTTTTCCACCTATACGCACCCTATCAGTTATACAACAAGCGTATATGCAGGTTGCTCCACTAAAACTTGCATACATCAGATTTGGTGCTCAAAATTAAAAATTATGTCAGGTTTCCATGCCATGTCACGAGATCCATGATCCTTGACCTTCCATATATAGGAAACACTCCAACTCGGCCCTTCAGTTCCATTTGAAGGATATAAATCGAGCCATATTCAAGCCTTGAGGGGATTGAACAATTCAACTTTGAGAGAAAAGACACTCTGGAGAAATTTCACTTCATATTGAGTCTGCATCCCTTTGTCCTTGAAAGTCTGAACTCCTTGTTCAACCCCCAAGCTCTTCCTTCTTTGTGATCAAGAACCTCATTGAATCATTTATATGAGCTTGCCTTTGGTGGAGTATTGAAGTGGTGGAGGCCCAACTGGAGGGACTTAGTTTCTTGGTTTCTATATGTGTTGTTATAGAAGTTTTTCACCTATGTACTTTTGCTGATTATTTTAATAGAAATACTCTTTTCTCGTCCAATTGATATCTTGCAAATATTTGAATTATTATTTCATGGGCGTATTTTTCATGTATGTTAATGGATTATGCTAATCTATATGATAACACTATATATTATCACCATATGCTTGCATATCTTGGTTGTTGAGGACTAGTTGTAGGTATAAATATTTGGGTTGCGTGCTCAATGGTGGTCTTCATCGAATGTCCGGACGAGGTAGTCTCTTAGCCTTATCTTGTTAGCATTTAATTTATATAGCATACTTGGGATTAGATTTGATTTCTATGTGTCATTTCGTCTTTTGCGGTTTACCCCTTGCCATAGAGAGATTTTCCTCATAACACAAAGAGTATATACCACTCTTCAAACCAATACACGACCCACGCTCTCGTGTAAATGAATATACATGTGTTTTTCAAATATATTGAGGGATAATGCCACCAGCCCTTAATGAACATATTAAGGGATTATAACTTCAAAGGTGATTCAGATGCACATCATATTTTCTTTCTATCCGTTGATGTATATGTGATTGGAATGTATTTGATTCATAATCATCTTATGTGGCCTTTTGCAAGGGAATCCTTATGATTCATTAGAGGTGAAAATTCTTGATCTTTGAACTCATTTTTCTAATATCCTTGAATTGATTAACATGATCAATATGCTTTAATTGATTTGTAGTAAAATGTTCTATTTCGTTCCGACCCTCTGTACTCTTGGGATTCTCTAATGATGACACTTCCACAACAACAATAGGTACGTTGTCCAATGGTACTACTTCTTCCTATAATTCTTACTCTTCTTGTTCATCAAGTACCTCTGTATTCTTCCTTTTGCTAAATTATCTTCCTCTATTTATGAATCCTTTGAAGTTGATTATGTATTATTTATCTTGTATGTCCTATCAAACTTCTTAGGATTCTTTGTGACTGGAGTAACTAGTATTTTACCATGAACTTGCAAGATATTTTTCACATCTTTTCATATATTCTAGTTTTCCAACAACTCTAGCTCGGCGTTTTTCTCATGATGATAAGGAGTCTGACCATGTGAAATCCTATTTGATGAAATAAAAGCATGAGTTTCATATATCCATGTTTATCCTTGTTGGAATCCAATATATAAGATAACATTTCTTGCAACCTGCAATGTTGATCTAGAATTAACAATAAACGGTCCTACCTCTTTTTTCAATTTGAAACTAGCCCTATATTTTCTTGATACAAAATGAACATCATCTGAATTCAATCTTTGTCTAATGTATTCAAGTGCAAATATTTTGGGAGTCAAGAAAATAGGTAAAAGAAAAGGTCGAAGTTCATGACCATATACTCTAATTTTTAGTGTAATTCTCAAATATATACGATTCTCCTACTCTCTTATATGGACTCAGTTGTAATAATTTTTTGTATTCAGGGAAAATTCACTATATATGATCTTGTAAGCTTTGGACATAAACAAGTCAATATACTCTAAGAATCCAACTTTTATACACTTCTTCTTAATCATAGGAGTCCAATGAATGACTGGAACTAGGTTACCAATCTCATCTTCAACTTTTGATCCAAGACATGCAAAATGGGTGGCTTGTGAAAACAAGAATAGATGAACAAGGTAAGATTGGTATCTGAAATGTCTAAGAGACACAAATTATGACAGTTGATAATGGATTTGATCAGCTAGAAATTGGGTATAATTGAATTTGGTCAAGGGTTTAGTCGCAAATACACAAATTGAGGTCATAATCGCTAACACAAACTCATCAACGACAAGGTCCTTATCTTTTCCAAAAATTGCACAAATCATGGATATAATTTTTCTTGAAGTTTTAGGAAACATGCTAGATTCGATACTAACATTATCTGCAGGAACATCAAGATTCTTGCATAGATAACATTGTAATAGAACCACTTTGTCATCGGGTTTCAATTCTTTGAAACATTTGGCTAATATAATCTCATTTAACACTTCATTCTCAGGGTCTAATGGCCACCTTAACATTTCAACGATGGATTTAGGACTCAGTTCAATCAGTACATACCCATATGTGGAAATTATAACTCTTTTAGAGGGAATATACTTTGAGACACACCACACCACGAACTTAGGAAAGTCATAAACTTGGGGAACCAAAACTTTTTCTAAATTGGATTCTCAAGGATGATAATGATCGACCAAATCTTTAGAATTCTGCATAGCCTCCTGGTATAATTCAAAAGGATCAAAATACATGACAAGATTGAAGATATCCTTGTCTTTTTCGACTAAATCCTCATCCTCGACATTTAAATTTTTATTATTTTTAGTGGCTTGACAAAATTCCATTTTAATAACAAAAACTGAAACAGTTAATGTAGTTCGAGTTACCCATAGAGTAACTTGGTTGGGAAAGGACTCGTGCTAGAATGATGATAGCATATCTTACCGTGTGCTTGAATTCTTTGTAAACCCTATATAAACCAACATTTTTCATCTTTACCCTCTTTTCAAATGAACTCTGAATATGTTACAGTTCAAAATTTCCGCCAGTAATAGTCATATGGGACACGTGTTAATCCCATTCCAATTGTGGGGGGGTCAAGTGTGGTTACGCTAATCGTATGTCGGGGGGGGGACTGTAATTGATAGATGCACAACACGTCCATAAATATTTACCTAGGGTTAAGTTTTGCGTCCCCTCTCCCTTGTGTTAACTGTCAGACATGCACGTTGGCCACGATAGATTGTAGCTCCTCGATCTTAAATTTGGGCGTGCAATAAAATAAAACTATATATACTATAAAATTATTATTAAGGTTTCTAATAAACCTTTCATAATGATACTTTATTAACAAAATTTAACTGAAAACTAAAAACTAAATCAAACTAATCTAATTGATTAAACGTTATAGAAAATTTAAAAAAAAAATAGAATATTTGAAACTAAGTTATTTTCTAAAGTTTTATCCAAATGTTATTTGCTAAACTTGAAAATTTGACAAACCTTCATTATACATCATGAAATTTTGAATTATATGAAAAATTTAGACAATGTTACAACATCTGCAATGAAAAACAATGTGTTCATAGAATGGATCTTATATTTACTGGGTTTTTTAGAGCAGCCTTAACTCATATCCAGTTTTAAGCAAATACCTATAAAGACAATACTAAATCAATAAATCATCACTCATGCAACACCATAAAAAGGGCATAGCATATCCATAGGACTTCACCACCCTAGTATTACTTGTTTAAAATTGCTTTTTATTTATGACTTGTTATGAATAAACTTTCATTTTTTATTCTCCAATATTTTAGTTACACCAAAGAATGCCTTAGTTACATTAAATATGTTTTGGAAATGCCGTCTATAAAAAGAGTTTTTCTTAAATGTGTGGGACAAGCACGTCAATCTCAGAGAACCAAGTATTCCTTTGAGATCATTCATTCAATCTATGCATTCCATTTTGGTTATGTTTTCATCGTTTGCATGTTTTATTCAGATTCACTTTTAAGGTGGAGGAACTTGCTGAACATATTAACCCCTTGGAACTTCAAAGGTAATTTAGATACTCCTAATAACTTCAAAGGTAATTCAGATACTCAGCATCTTTTATTTCCACGGGTTAAAGTATATGTGATTAGAGTGTATTTACTTGATAATCATCTTATGTGGCATTTTGCAAGGCCGTCCTTCTGATTCATTAGAGGTGAAAATTCTTCTACTTGAATGCCACTTTTCTGAAAATATATTTTGAATAAATCTCAATTTCTTCGTAAAACTCTCAGCGATATTTGAAACGCTCATGCTCGGACCAATGGCCTTCGCCACACCTTTCAGAAAAGGGCGTTTTTATGCACGACACTGCCTTAACGTCTTTACTGTAACTAAGGTTTTGAAGAATAAAAGATGAAAGTTTATTTAAAACACGTTACAGATAAAATAATAAAAACAATTATAAATAAAATACCAGAGCCACCATCTAATGAAAATAGCTCTGAAATCACTTAAGAAGGTTGAAGTGTTCTTTAATTTGCTTTCTCTACATTGTTCTGTAAAAAAAATTGTATCTTGGTGTTGGTTCATTTAAAGTTCTCTATGGCAGTTTTGTTATTAAATTGTTTTTTATTTTTTTAATTGCATAAAAAGCTTCTCTACAAACCAGTATCCAAGAAATGTTCATATAACATAACACATTAAAATATTAATAAAAAATAATAAATTTAAAAAACAAAATTTTATGTGAACTCCACACACATATATACATAATTAATGATTATTAATATGTATAGTTAATTTAAAATTTGTATAACTTAATATGAATATTAATATCTATATATAAAGAAATATATATAAATTAGTTAAAATTTATATATAGTGGGCCTAATGGTTAAGAACTTGTGTTTCCTCTTAAGAGGTCACAGGTTCAAATTCAGAGGGGGGTAGGGTATGTATACCTTCGTAGACTTTACCAGNCAAATCGTTGGGCAGAGGGGGGTCCCTTGTCCCACAAACAAGGGGGTCTCATACACCAATTTGGTGTGTTGGCTTGGCCGTGACCTTAAAAATAGATTATTATTATTATTATTATTATAAAGAGCATTTCTCTGTGGGTTTGAATGGGACTAATACTTCTCTGCGATTTTGAAGGAGATATTTTATTTCTGACATTATATCTCTCCGATTTTGAACCAGAATAATACTTCTCTGTCATTTTTACCTTTTTTTACAAGAATAATCTCTACAGTTACTCTCGTGATGTGAAGCATAATACTTCTCTATGGTTTTGAGCTCTCGGTCTCTAGGTAAGGGGAACTTCTCAAACCCTTTTCAGAATGCTCTCTGCAATTTTGAATAATTTTTAGTTCTGGCTAGCTCAACTCGTTGAGCACTTGGGCACGTGTTCTGGTTTCTTCAATCGACTAAAAACTTGGACGAGTCACTTTTTACTTTGATTCAATTTTAATTTAAAATATATTTATAATCTAGAAACTTGTGAAAATTAAAGAGATTTAAATATGTTTTATTTTTTGATTTATTTTTTTAATTTAAATATGTTAAAGTCGATTTGAGAGATAATAATTAATATCATTATTACCAATTAAAAAAATTATTTTGCATTTTTAAAGTCAATCCAAAATAATAATTATTAATTTTTTTCTCTTCTTTACAATATGAGCACTCCACCACTTATTCCGAAAATTCATTAGGGGCAGGACCCCCAAAATCACCCTAGATATCCTTTACGATTATATGGAACCATTAGAAAAAAATAGAGATGAGAGAGATGCCAAAATCCAAATAGAGTTGGAATCATTAGAAAAAAGGACTGAAGAAAGAGATGTAAAACTCCAAATAGAGCTAGAGGCAATGCTTGATAAAAAAAAAATAGACTCTTCAAAGATACCATTCAAACTCAAATAGAGGATAGATTATTAGGGTTCAAGAGTGAATTGCAGATAATGAAGGATATTATTAAAGAAATGTAAAAACATAAACAATCAACCCAACAAGGAGAGGTTGAAGAAAATC
>JZKD02S1767830.1:0-23110 GCA_000966675.3 Picea glauca | reverse complement strand
AGGATCATAGTAGCTAGCCTGCAAAAATTTCTTTCTAGGATCCTACATCCATTTGTTAGTCCAAACATTCTTTCTATGCATAGGAATAACATATCTTTCACTATTTTTGTCAGATATACTCATATCAAACCTTATTTCATCTACTTGTGCCCTACTTTTCAAGCTAGGACAAAATTTATCAAACATACCTAGATCCATAATTTTGAAACAAAAATTTCCACTTATCTTACCTTTTCAATCAAAACTTATCACTGTTCTTACCTTTATCAGAGCACAAAGATTTAAGATCTTACCTCTTTAACCAAAACTTCTTACTTTACGTTTATCAGAGCACAAATATTTAAGATCTTACCTCTTTTCTTCATAACTGACTTTTCTTCTTGGCACAAAGCTTCACAGGGAAAGTAGAATACTACGCACTAGGGAAACAGATCTACGCACAGAGCTTTCTCTTTTCTGTAGTTCCCAGCAATCACAGTTTCAGGTCCCCACAATGGAACCATTTATCGGTACAAGGGGCAGACCCAGGGTTCAATGCTTACAACAGTGCACCAACAAAACCCTAACTACCAGCCCTTTCGGAAACACCTGTGAAGCAGATGAAGTCTCACCCGAGGTAGAGACAGGGGTGGTTGTAGCACTCAGATGTCTGCAACCTTAGCTGGGACACAGATCTGTGATTGTAACACCTTAATAGAGCACTTAGTAGTTATAGTTCATTAGTATTCAGCCTTAGTTTACAACGTAGCTAAACCCTAATAATAGATCAATGCAGTATTCACACGGATCCAATAGATTCAATCACTAAGCACATCCACATAGACCAGATCTAATATTCAAACACATTATTCAGCACTAAGTTATCATGTTGGATCCTTCTAAGCATATGTCAATGCACTAAGCATTTAACAACATAAATAAGAGAACAACCATAAAGCACAAAGCAACCACAACACAAGGTATACGTGGTTCACCCCCACCCTGGGGCTACGTCCACCAACTTTTCTTCTTTATTTCTTTTTATCAATCTTATTCATGCACAGAGCCATGATATCTTACTCCACAGAGGACAGGAGATCTGCACGCACTCCGCTAGATCCTCCTTCCCTGAGTTATAGCACAAAGCCTCTTCATAGTCTCTTACAATCACTTGCACTTAGCTCTGCAAGTTTTCAACATAGCATGCACAAAGCACTTACAAGTTGCACTTAGCACAATGTTTAGCCTCTCTTCAATCACATAGATCGAGCTACTTCCTACATCACTTGGCTTTCTATTTATACATTACAAAAAGGGCCTAAACATGGGTAAACCCATGGGCCAACATCCCCATACCCGTTACATAAGCCCAAAACCCAAAAATCCCTAAAAAGGGGCTAAGATCCCGTGATCTCCTCTTTGACTTGCGCTCCACCTTCGACAGCTTGTCGAAGTCCCAAAAATACATCAATATTTTCTATATTTTATACTGTGATTGCATTTTTATTTTTCCTACTGAAGATAAGAATATATAACTAACTTCACGAAGTTAAGCATAATATTGTTAAGAATATCTAAGTTATCATATGTTGTTGTTCTGGATTCATCTTACACTTCCTCTGGTTGTAGACACATGTGTCCTGCAACCCCCCTATTGCTACTTCGGGTGAGACTTCATCTTCTTCATGGGTGTTTCCGAAAGGGCCAGTAGTTAGGGTTTGTTGGTGTGCTATTAGAGTTGAACCTTGGGTCTACCCTTGTGCCAACAAAATCACAATATTTCTATATTTCCATAGTCCTTTACTCTTCAGTAGGGTTTCCATGTCTAGTGCCCAAACAACATAATTTGATCCATTTAGAACAACATGATCGATCTTCGAAGCCATATTCGATATCTTTGTTGGAATAAGTTGTCATTGATGTCAAAGGATTGATTTCAAAGGGTTGATGTCAAGTGGTTTCATGGTGATGTGTTGTCATTGATGTCAAGGTTGATGTTAAAGGAAGTTGTATCATTGATGTCATGTCATGGTTGATATCCAAGGTAGTCGATGATCATGAATGCTCTTATATAGGAAGTACCAAATGGATAAACTACAAAGTGGTCCCCTTATGGTGTAAGCCCTCACGAGACGATGCTCTTGGTTAAAGTTCTCAAATTGGTCCCCTTATGGTGAAATACCTCACGGGAAGATGCTTTGAAAAGTATAAATGGTTAATTGGTTGAGTAATCCTAGATGTGTGGTCATGAAGCTCAAAGTTGTGTGGAAGAAAATAGGTTTAAGAACAGGTCAAGAGGTCATCAGATGTGGATGGATGGATAGTGATCATCATTCTGTTTCCGGTGATATGTGGAACACCACGTCGTTCCTCATGGTTAGGGAGATATGGCCTTGAGAAGTTGGAGAACGCTTTAGAGTAATCTAGAAGCCCCTAGAAGGTCAACAAGAAGTCAAAATATTCTAGAATTTCATAAAGAAGATTCCCTAGTCAAAGTGGTTGTATAAGAAATTAATTAAATAATGAAGTGGTTGCAACAAGAAGGGTAAAGGAGTTATGTAGTGAATAATTAAGGAAGTTGATTGCAACAAGAAAGTGGTTAACCCTAGAAGATGGAAAAAGTAGTTACATGGAAACTTCTAGAGGAAGGAACTTGGCAAGTATAAATAAGAGAGAAAGGGTCTCTTATTAGTAACTATTGAGTACATTGAATATCTTGTGAAAGGTTTATTGCAGGTACATCATTGACAAATATGAAGTTGCATGAAGGTATGAAGAAGCACATGTTTCAGTAGCTATCGAAAACGACAATTATGTAGTCATGGTTGTTTTTGTAGCCGCAGGTTTTGGTAGCTACAAAAAATGACAATTTTGTAGCCATGGGTGTTTTTGTAGCCACAGGTTTCAGTAGCTACAAAAAATGGCAATTATGTAGCCGCGGGTGTTTCTATAGCCATAGGTTTCGGTAGCTGTAGAAAGAGTAGTTTCGGTAATCGACAATTTTGTAGCCATGGGTGTTTCTGTAGCCGCATGTTTTAGTAGCTACAGAAAGAGTAGTTTCGGTAAGTGCGAGTGATTTGGCATCTACATAAACTTGGCAGTTCGGTAGCCACATCAGATTTGTAGATTGTAATTATTCCAATTGTTGCATGGTATGGTATAGTTCTTGATGATGATGCAACAATATTGCTACGAGATTAAAGGTATGTTTATATGCAAGTTTTTGATGGTTACCATTGGTTATGACATGGTACATGCTTGAGGCTACATAAAAGTGAGGGCTGACACATGTTCTTGTGTAAGGGTTTATGGTATTTGTCTTATGGATCTGTGATGTATTGCTAGAGGACTCTTGTTGGTTGTCTTGATGAATGTTTTCGTATATGGTTGAGGTATATGTTGGGTTCATGAATGAGGTATATACATGAGGTGTATGGTATGGTGATGTTGGTACATGATTTGTACATTCTTGGTACACTGTGAGAGACACTTGTTGGTTATATTGTTGGCGATTTGTGTAGTGTTCTTGACACATGATTTGTATACATGTCTTGGCATATTGGTACATGTTGGTGAGGGTTGTATGTTGATGCACATCTAAGTGATATTGTGAATATGATTGAGAGAGTTATCTTGTTGGATGATCTATGTGATTAGATCATGTTTGATTGATCATATTGATGAGACAAGTTGATGTGAGAGGTTGTTGTGATAGATTGTGTTGTACATAGTTGATGCACTTGTGATGGTACATGTTGTGTGAGTGATTGATGTACATGGTTAATAGTACAGGTTGATTGGTATATGTTGATTGGTATAGATTGTGACAGGTTGTTGGTACAGGTTGGTACAGGTTGTTGGTACAGATTGGACACATTGTTTTATGTCTACAAGTTGGGTCTTGTACTTGAGGGTTGGAATGCTCACATCTTAGTTGGTGCTGAGATATATGAGCTGATTCTTGTATTTGAGAGTTGGTACTCTCTTGGAGTTGGTGCTCCTTTTCAGTTGGTGCTAATAAACTCCCAAAGATTGTAGTCCTCATGTAATAACATAATACAAAATCTTACACATATATCTAGTGTTCATTGTGTTCATTATGATGGTTCATAGTTATCTATTATTGATGAATGTTGTTTATATATGTTTACATGCAAGAAGATAATAATGAATGTTAGTAATGAATAATAATGTTTGAAGTGGTTGCTAACTAAAAGAAGAAATAATTGTAAAAAAGACACACACTGATTCAGCCCCCCCTCTCAGTGTGGTCGGTGTGTCCAAAAATCTTAACAAATCTGATTTGTTTCCAAGGTTACAATCAACAAATCACCAACCTAGAGTCAATCACAAATAGATCCAACTTAACAAGATTTGTAGACAAAAAGTAAGGTCTAAAATATTCTCTCTGATACCATGTTGGGGATTAGGTGTAACCTGATAAAAATCAATGAACAAACTACAGATAATCAAAGATCAGGAATAACCTTCAAGAAATTAGTGGTGTCTAAAGACACCGTTACAACACTTAAGCACAATGGATTATGATCAGAACATCACAATGCATATTGAACATGCACCATGTTCACCATAATTGACATATGATAATGACCCATCGGGTCTACTATTTATAGCCTCAACATCTAACCACCTTCCTTGGAATCAGGAAGATCTTTTCCACATGCAACCGTCAGTTCTTATAGTTGACTCCATCAAATCCACGTTGTCTAGTTTTCTCTTCAAGGTCCAACTCGACCACCTATGCATCCAATTCATATTCGATTGCTTGGTTGGTCGATACACAAACCAACTGTCTTTAACTATTGGTCAAATGTCCTACTGACAGGATTGTCGACTACTCGATCAATTAATGCAGATATCTGTACGATCACCCATTCGACTATTTATATATGTTGGTCGACCACCCGACTAACTGATTATAATAGAAGTGTGATGAACCATTAGAATTTGAGGTTCCAACAAGATTAATATTTGGAGGAATAAATGGAGAAGTGGCTAGTCCACTACGTGAATAAAAATGAAGACATTGAAGATACACTTCACCTGCTAATTTATATTTTAAAGATAATGAAAATGAATTTTTCAATACAAGAATCAAGCATGAAACAATAATTTCTCCCATGTAAGAGTACATCGAATTATGGTTAAAGAATGCATTCATCAAAATAAATGAACCATATTAGTATAAGGGAGTTACTATCATTAAGGAACCTCCAACTGAGCACTCTACAAAAGGGACATCAACAAGAAAATGACAGGTTGGGTCTTTCCATCATAGTAAGTCAAGTAGTCATATTTCTAAGCCTTTACTTCCTTTTCTTCTTAGATAGTAGTCATCCAACCTTTCTTGTTTCATGTTTTGTGAAAAAAAAAGGTTTATTCCTAACTATATCCTTTGTTTCTTTCAGGTCTTTGTTTTATTGGTCCATGGGACCCCCATCCCAGTCTATTTAGGAAAAACACATTTATTTTACGAATATTATAGAAAAATATTTTTAAAACGTTTGTATAATTTTTTAGGATCCCCAGAGAACTATTAGGCACATGTATAGTGATTTCTCTAACTTTGCACCTTAAGCATGAGATTTCAAGAGTGTGTCTATCAAATTCTCTTTGAGATTTAATTGCAAAATTGTGTTAAGTTCTCTACAAATGTGGCTTATATTTCTTATTGTGTCTAATGATGTGTTCTACTTTGATTATGATATGATGGAAATGCAGTCCTTAAAATTTCATACGTTTATGTTTTACAGTCCTGTATACTATTGTAAATATTCATTTTTGAATAGGCATGGTCCTCTCTTAAGCATTCTTATATGTGAATATTGATTTCCTCAAAGTTTAGTTTTGTAACATTCCCTGCATGTGAATATGCTTTCAAGAATACGTCTGGTCCTCCTCAAGCATTTGTTATATTCTTGTATTTTAATTAACAAAGAGGAATTCCACCCCTCTAAAAATGCATGAGGACTTATCCTTGTGATGTTATCTTTAAGACCGTGAATAGTCTTTCAGATCAACAAAAGCATTCATCATCAATATCACTTGTGGTGAATTTCTATCCAGTGAAGTACTCGTTGTGATTTATTATTGGGGGTTATTTTAAATTTTTTACTCATTGTTGAAGTAAATTTGAAGGGCAAATTTGGAATCTCACTTAACTATGTTGGAGTTGGAACAATACGTGTTAATTGTGGGCATGGAAACTAAAAAACAACACATTGAAGAGATAAAGAAGAATAATTTGTGTACTAGGGAGAAGGATAATCCACTGATAGTATACTTGCACCACATTGTGAAACATTTATCTGTTGAATTATACAATAAAGAAGTCAATTTTATGATGGAGCTAATCCATATATTCAAGGAATTTAATGTAATTTTTGAGTGTTTGTGTGTTTTATATTTTAATTTGCATGCTTCCTATCCAAGTTGTGTCTATTTAACAACATTCTCTCCATTTGACATTGTAGTGGGGTGCAATAGTAATTCATAGATAGGTATCTAGTTGTAAGAATATTTATTGCAAAAATATCAAACATTAAATCGATGATATTATAAACAAAATGCATTTAGTATGTTCAAACATTCAACAAAACATTTATTAGAAACAAGGAATTTTTTTTCCAATAGTACACATCCAACCAACCACTTTATAAAACAAATGTCAAATTAAGAAATACATTTATATTAATTCCATTGAATATCCAAAAATGCAATTACTCAATGATGTTTTTCTTACATCCCAAGAGGGAATCTAAAGGTAGTCCCAATGAAAGTTGTCTTTGGTGGCATCAATTTCTAAATTTACTATTGCAATGAACAAAATACTGTAGAAGAACAATTAAAATCATCATTTCAACAAAGTTAAAATTAATGAAGAGTAATATAATACTTCACCCACTTAACATGAAGAGAATTTGGGCTCCATGACTTTGAAAATATCAACTACCCCAATCCAAAGGCTTGAGATGATGCAATGAAATTTTCAATGCATGTTGTGCATGTCTTGAGCGTTTATATGAATTTTTCTATATGCATTTCTTATGCAAATATTTTAGTCTAAAGTAAGTGTAGTCTCTTAAAATTATAATATATATTAGTTGTGAGTTTATAATCTTTATTAATTGCATGCTCACCATACCATGTGTGATTATGATGGCACTTTGAGTACTTATTATTATATTGAATGTGTTTTCCTTTTATCATCCTTCCCACATTGCTCAAAAGTCATCATAACCTTACGTGATCTCATACATTTCCCATCTATCATGATAACCTTACATGATTCATAGGAGACCATATACATCGATGCATCGACTATCGACCCCCTGCCATCAGAGTACATATGCAACGAAACATTCCTTGAGTTGGTAATAATTGGGACCATAGTTTTCCTAATGCTTATTCTTCATTGCCACAACCCCTAGGGTTGTACATCGACTATCACATATCCATGTTTTCTTTCCTATATCACTGGTAAATACATGTTATTGAATAATAGTCTATATTTACTCATCTACGACACATTCACTTGCCGCAACTCACCTTATGTTGTAACATGCCTTATGATGCAACACACCCTCTACTGTAACACACATGTTGCTGCAACACATATTCTTCTATCACGTGCCTTCTGTTTCAACACATTTTCTGCTACAATACACCTATTATTGCAACACATTTTCTAATGTCACACACCTTCTATTGCAACACAATTGTTGCTGCAACACATCTTTTGTTGTCACAATCCTTCTATTGCAACACATCTTTTGTTGTCACAAGCCTTCTGCTGCAACATACCTTCTGTTGCAACACACCTTCTGCTGCAACACACCTTCTGTTGCAACACACCTCTCATTGCAACACATCTCCTGCAATAACAAATATTCTTCTATGACATGTCTCTTATGCAACGTTTCTTTGTTGTAACACACCTCTGCTACAACATGAAACCCACAGTCGGTATAATGCATTCTGCCACAACTTATACTCACAATCCTCTATGCTATCTTAGCCACAACATTAATTTTGTAATCAGTAGGAGAAAGTACGAGAATTTAGAGTAGTATATAATATACAACACTATATTGTTGGACATATTGTCATTGATGTCAATAGTCGATGTCATTATGATGTGATGATTTGTTGTTATGATGAATTATGATTGTGATTTATCATAGATGAAATTGTCATTGATGTCAACAGTATATCAGTTAGCAGAAAATGTCAAACAGTATGCAGAGACCAAAAGCGCAAGCTCAGGAGGAGGAGCGAACGGTATGCAGAGATCAAAGCTCAGAAGGAAGCATAAGCTTAGGAGGAGGAGCGAACAGTATGCAGAGATCAAAGCTCAGAAGAAAAAGCGTAAGCTCAGGGTGAGAAGCCTCAGTAGTTGTCCGATCAAGCAATTGACCATGTTGATAGTCTCATATTACAGATGTCGGTCATATGAGTGACCATGGGCTTGAGGACCATTGGAGGATTGTGACCATCAGATCTGCAAGCCAGATCAATGACAAGGATATATTGTGGAGATCGAAAGGAGAATTAAACGAATCACTAACTCCAATCCCGTAATTAGTCAAGACTATCCGATCCTATAGCTTCGAAGATCAACGATTGTGGTTGACTCACCAACAGCGCACAACTTCAAATTGTGGAGTTTGGGTGACGAGTTAAATTGCTCGCAAGTTGTGGTTCCACAATCATCCTTGATCGTGGATCTGCTTCGAGAGTCTTCATAACCATTAGATCACTTTAAAGTAGAAGGATAGGATAAGTGGGACAAAAAGGGTTGAGAATTTGAATACACGAATACCTGACAACCGTTGGATCATTCTAAATGGAAGGACAGGATAAGCTAGAAAAGCAGCATCGTAGATAGATCAAGCCATCGATATAAGAACATGATCGACGAACAACATTTATTTTGGGAATAAAGTTGCGAGGAGGTTATTATTCAAGGAATCTCACTTCGAAAGAATTGGCGACTTGAAAAGTCAAATTACCCGAAGTCCCAAAATCTGAAATGAATAAGGACCATTGGATCTAGAGAATATACGATGACTGTTAGATTAGAGAGAACCACATTGGTATACCATGTCAACAGACCACATCAGCAAATACACATGCCATAATCAGATGATGACAAGTGTCAAGAGGAAATCGGCCCATGCCATGTCAACACGTGACGTCAGTAAGTTATGTCACTTCGGGAGATTNAAATTTGGAATCTCACTTAACTATGTTGGAGTTGGAACAATACGTGTTAATTGTGGGCATGGAAACTAAAAAACAACACATTGAAGAGATAAAGAAGAATAATTTGTGTACTAGGGAGAAGGATAATCCACTGATAGTATACTTGCACCACATTGTGAAACATTTATCTGTTGAATTATACAATAAAGAAGTCAATTTTATGATGGAGCTAATCCATATATTCAAGGAATTTAATGTAATTTTTGAGTGTTTGTGTGTTTTATATTTTAATTTGCATGCTTCCTATCCAAGTTGTGTCTATTTAACAACATTCTCTCCATTTGACATTGTAGTGGGGTGCAATAGTAATTCATAGATAGGTATCTAGTTGTAAGAATATTTATTGCAAAAATATCAAACATTAAATCGATGATATTATAAACAAAATGCATTTAGTATGTTCAAACATTCAACAAAACATTTATTAGAAACAAGGAATTTTTTTTCCAATAGTACACATCCAACCAACCACTTTATAAAACAAATGTCAAATTAAGAAATACATTTATATTAATTCCATTGAATATCCAAAAATGCAATTACTCAATGATGTTTTTCTTACATCCCAAGAGGGAATCTAAAGGTAGTCCCAATGAAAGTTGTCTTTGGTGGCATCAATTTCTAAATTTACTATTGCAATGAACAAAATACTGTAGAAGAACAATTAAAATCATCATTTCAACAAAGTTAAAATTAATGAAGAGTAATATAATACTTCACCCACTTAACATGAAGAGAATTTGGGCTCCATGACTTTGAAAATATCAACTACCCCAATCCAAAGGCTTGAGATGATGCAATGAAATTTTCAATGCATGTTGTGCATGTCTTGAGCGTTTATATGAATTTTTCTATATGCATTTCTTATGCAAATATTTTAGTCTAAAGTAAGTGTAGTCTCTTAAAATTATAATATATATTAGTTGTGAGTTTATAATCTTTATTAATTGCATGCTCACCATACCATGTGTGATTATGATGGCACTTTGAGTACTTATTATTATATTGAATGTGTTTTCCTTTTATCATCCTTCCCACATTGCTCAAAAGTCATCATAACCTTACGTGATCTCATACATTTCCCATCTATCATGATAACCTTACATGATTCATAGGAGACCATATACATCGATGCATCGACTATCGACCCCCTGCCATCAGAGTACATATGCAACGAAACATTCCTTGAGTTGGTAATAATTGGGACCATAGTTTTCCTAATGCTTATTCTTCATTGCCACAACCCCTAGGGTTGTACATCGACTATCACATATCCATGTTTTCTTTCCTATATCACTGGTAAATACATGTTATTGAATAATAGTCTATATTTACTCATCTACGACACATTCACTTGCCGCAACTCACCTTATGTTGTAACATGCCTTATGATGCAACACACCCTCTACTGTAACACACATGTTGCTGCAACACATATTCTTCTATCACGTGCCTTCTGTTTCAACACATTTTCTGCTACAATACACCTATTATTGCAACACATTTTCTAATGTCACACACCTTCTATTGCAACACAATTGTTGCTGCAACACATCTTTTGTTGTCACAATCCTTCTATTGCAACACATCTTTTGTTGTCACAAGCCTTCTGCTGCAACATACCTTCTGTTGCAACACACCTTCTGCTGCAACACACCTTCTGTTGCAACACACCTCTCATTGCAACACATCTCCTGCAATAACAAATATTCTTCTATGACATGTCTCTTATGCAACGTTTCTTTGTTGTAACACACCTCTGCTACAACATGAAACCCACAGTCGGTATAATGCATTCTGCCACAACTTATACTCACAATCCTCTATGCTATCTTAGCCACAACATTAATTTTGTAATCAGTAGGAGAAAGTACGAGAATTTAGAGTAGTATATAATATACAACACTATATTGTTGGACATATTGTCATTGATGTCAATAGTCGATGTCATTATGATGTGATGATTTGTTGTTATGATGAATTATGATTGTGATTTATCATAGATGAAATTGTCATTGATGTCAACAGTATATCAGTTAGCAGAAAATGTCAAACAGTATGCAGAGACCAAAAATGCAAGCTCAGGAGGAGGAGCGAACGGTATGCAGAGATCAAAGCTCAGAAGGAAGCGTAAGCTCAGGAGGAGGAGCGAAAAGTATGCAGAGATCAAAGCTCAGAAGAAAAAGCGTAAGCTCAGGGTGAGAAGCCTCAGTAGTCGTCCGATCAAGCAATTGACCATGTTGATAGTCTCATATTACAGATGTCGGTCATATGAGTGACCATGGGCTTGAGGACCATTGGAGGATTGTGACCATCATATCTGCAAGCCAGATCAACGACAAGGATATATTATGGAGATCGAAAGGAGAATTAAACGAATCACTAACTCCAATCCTGTAATTAGTCAAGACTGTCCGATCCTATAGCTTCGAAGATCAACGATTGTGGTTGACTCACCAGCAGCGCACAACTTCAAATTGTGGAGTTTGGGTGACGAGTTAAATTGCTCGCAAGTTGTGGTTCCACAATCATCCTTGATTGTGGATCTGCTTCGAGAGTCTTCATAACCATTAGATCATTTTAAAGTAGAAGGATAGGATAAGTGGGACAAAAAGGGTTGAGAATTTGAATACACGAATACCTGACAACCGTTGGATCATTCTAAATGGAAGGACAGGATAAGCTAGAAAAGCAACATCGTAGATAGATCAAGCCATCGATATAAGAACATGATCGACGAACAACATTTATTTTGGGAATAAAGTTGCGAGGAGGTTATTTTTCAAGGAATGTCACTTCGAAAGAATTGGCGACTTGAAAAGTCGAATTACCCGAAGTACCAAAATCTGAAATGAATAAGGACCATCGGATCTAGAGAATATACGATGACTGTTAGATTAGAGAGAACCACATTGGTAGACCATGTCAGCAGACCACATCAGCAAATACACATGCCATAATCAGATGATGACAAGTGTCAAGAGGAAATCGGCCCATGCCATGTCAACACGTGACGTCAGTAAGTTATGTCACTTCGGGAGATTTACTTTAGGAGTTTCACCACCAACAAATGTCAAAAGTCCCTAAGTCCTGAAGGAAAAAGTTCTGAAGTCACTCTCAGTTGTCGATCTAAGATACATTTTGGGAGTTAGGACAACCATTAGATCCAGGAGAAGAACATATGCCACATGAGGAGATCCACATCAGCAAGACTACGTCAGCAAGGACACATGGTGCAATCAGACAATGACAAGTGTCAAGTTGAATTGCAAATCATGAATCTGAGTGAAACATGGTAGATACTCAGCTCGTGACATGTCATCAAGTGATGTAAGTAAGTTACATCACTACAAGAGTTTTACTTCAGGATTTTTACCACTAGCACTTTTCTAAAGTCCCGAAGTCCCGAATGTTGAAGTCTCGAATTGGACATGAAACATCTGATCTGAAGATCACTTCGGGAGAATTCTCGACCGTTGATCTACTATAGTGGAAGGATAGTCTAAGTGGAAGTATTAACCAACAGCAAGCGGTCTCGACCACTTACAACTTACTCAGTAGGTGATCACTCCGGAGGAAAATGGAGCAGCGATTAGCCTAAAGTCCCAAAGTCCCGAACGTCGAAGTCCCGAAGTGGACATAAGTCGTTTGATCTAAAGATCACTTCGGGAGTATTCTCAACCGTTGATCATACTATAGTGAAAGTTGAGACTTAATAATTCCTAAGTCCAGATATGCAAAAGGATCGCAGTCGTGGATTCGAAAGGGACATGCATCAATGGATTGTCAGCTCCAGAAGATTGACGTATGGAGGAAAGAAGGGGTTGAGATTTGAAATCTCTGAATTCCAGAGACCCGAAGGAGATATCGATCGTTGATCGAGAAAGGGGACACAATACCATTGATATAGTTGTTGATTTAGAAGGACAGGTGTCTATAGATCATCGACTCCGGAAGATTGACGTACAGAGGAAAGAAGGGTTTGAGAGTTGAAACTCCTGAAGCCCAGATCATGAAATAAATCACAGTCGTTGATTTAGGAAGGCTAGATCTGATCTGCAGATCTTGAAAGAAAAAATCTGAACCATCAGTCCAGGAGCACCATCAATATCATGAGATCGACGGTCCCGTCACATTGCGAGGATTGAACGTGCACAAACTTTAATAAGTTGAGGGTGGGCCGCAATCGAAACCATGGTTTTGAAGAAAGGACACGTGGAGGCATGAGGTAAATTGTGGGGTGAAATGTAGTTTTATTTCAAACCACCTTTGGTCACGCCCATAATCGTGTGGTCACGTGAGGTCACCGCCGTTGGTCATATGGTAAAGAGATTTAAAAGGCAGAATGTGATGCGTCGCTTAAATTGATAAGCATGTGGTTCTACGCCTATGATCATATGAACATGGTTTGAAGGAAGCTTTGATTTTTTTTATCACAGAGACAAAGGAAATCGATCCATACCTATGATCGATTTATGAAAGTAAAAGGCGATGCCAGGTTTAATGTTGAAGACCCGAAACAATGATCTTTGGTGGTCCCAAAGTTGTTGTAAATGGACAAGTTAGTTATAACTTGTTGCACAAGTTGGCCCTATAACTTAAAAAAGTTTTGAGCATAAGAAAGTATAAATACAACCATGATTGGTTCATTGGATGTGTGCTTTGAGAAGAAGACAAGCTTGTGGAAAATATAGGCTCACTGAGAAAGAGCAGCCTGTAGAGAAAAATGAAGGGGATACGAACCTGAGGTCCATGTGAATATTAGAGAGAAGAAGAAGTGATGAAAGGCATGAATATCAGAGGAAAGAAGAAGTGAAGAAGGCATGAATTTCAAAGAGAAGATGAAGTGCAGTGATGAGTGTTGATGGTATGCCTTTGATCATGAAATAGAGTTGATTCAATAATGGATCACTGCTACTAGAGTTGAATTACTATATGAACTCTAGTTGGATAGATTGTGTTCGATCAACAAGCTAGGTCTTGTGGCAAGCTAGGTATTTCTTGAGAGTTGGTGCTCTCCTAGGAGTTGGTGCTCCTTACTTCAGTTGGTGCTGATACAAAATAGTTGGTGTTGGGAAAATCTTTATTACTATAGTAACATATATACATATACATTATACAAAAGCTTATACAAACATCTTGTATCTCTTGTCCATTGTGATTATGATTTAATTGTTCTTAATTTGTACAATTATGTTTTAAATGCTAACTTGCAAGAAGAAAAGTTAGAAAAGTCCACACACTAATTCACCCCCCCACCCTATTAGTGTGGGTTGTGTGTTCAACATATATATACAGACACATAGACATATATGGAAATATACAAAAAGTAGTGGGAGAACCAACAATATGCACTTTATTATGTACAAGAACAACCAAATTTCCTCTATTACATAGCCACACATATATACTTGTGTCTGTTTTTACCTAACAGATACAACTTCTTAATTGATTTGGTAGGTTGACTCTAATTGTCTATTCAACCAACTACTATTATTGACTTAGGAAGTTGACATGTCTGGTCGACTAGCAAGTCTATTCCACGGGGTTGACTAGCTTTATATTTCCAGTTGTCTCTTATTGAATCATTCCCCATTGGTGTATCTGTATATTTGGAGGAAGTGTTGTTGCTCCTTTGTCTAAGTGATACTCTTGCATTCCTTCAACTACTATTTCTAGTGTTACTGATTAGTGTCTTGCAGTCGAGAAGTTTGATTCCAACATTGTTGGGTTGAAAAATTGGAACCTATATTTGTATGATGAGGTAACACCTGATTGTATAGGATGTTGTGACATGCCTTCAAATGATGTCTGATATATTTTTGGATCCCATCTACTTCATATGTTGGGAAAACATATGCCACTCGTCTACCAAGTATTGTTCCTCCACACCTATTGTTTTCAATTGTGCTAATAAGTCCAATTTATCTATTATAGACAATCTTGGAACGGTGTTGACTCTGGGTCAAACGTTTCTCCTTCTTCATGTAACTTTCCCAAAATTTGGTCGAAGTGTCTGGTGGAAAAATTCATTTCCATCTGGACCTTATTCCCTTCTCCGAGCCACTCTCTCTCTCTTGTTGTTCAAGTTGCATCTCCACTTCTTTCTCTTTTGTGATCTGGGTTGCTAGAGACATCTTCAGTTTTGGGTCACTTTTCATGTCCTTTTTTTTCCTTATGTCTATGATCACTACCTTTTGGAATATCATTTTATTGTAGGTTTAGGAAAAATACAAGGGCTAGTTACTAACTATAGTATTTAATGCAACTACTTTCTTGCTTTCCCTTTCTAGACTTTGTTTAACTTCTATGTTTCATGTTCTGCGTGGAGGATTGTTGCATTCTGGTTGGTGACTAGATTTTAATTAGGTATCATAATTTCATTGTAAAACTAATTTATTTCTTTGTTTTCTCTCTTGAGCTCCCATATCTCTTGCCAACTTCAGGAATTTTCCTCGACCGCTGCTTTGACAAGTCCTATGAATGCTTCCAAGGGGTCTATTTCTTTTGTCGACTATTCTATGCCAAGATTTTTTTTTACCAGTGTCATATAGCCCTATAATACTTCTTTCTCTTTGTCTTTTCTCTTTGTAAGATGATCTCCATCCTTCATGGACCTTTTCCACCTACTTTTCGATTCTTTTGTGACTTCATTGTAGAGGTCGAACATTTTCATGTCGAATGTTTTTGAAAGGTCGGATACCATTTATTTGGTTGGGCCAGTTGACCCGACTAGTATGAATGTTCTAAACGTAACTGATCTGTATTTTATGAGTAGAACGAAATGAATATAGATTATTAAAATATGCTTAACACATAATAACAGAGATACAGTAAAATTGTTTCTATTCAATAAGGAAATAAGCCGAAACTGTAAAATGCAGCGAAAAACAAGCTTGCTGGAATGGTGGCGGCTTATCTCTGAGAAGAGATGTGTCGGTTGCACTCATTAGCAAGAAGTTGATTACAACGAGGCTCTGAAGGTGTTTTTACCAGAAACAAGAATGTCAAAAACCCGAGACATCCAAAAACCTAACCCTAGGAGATGAAGTGCCAAAAGTCATGTGGGCCTTGTTTGGGTAAGTTAGTACATCAACTTCTCGGGGTTGTAACTTTTTCATATGATCTTCATTTTATGCGCACGATAGCCCGTTGGAAAGGTCTATTCGAGGAATACACATGTTGCCATTAGACTTTGACTCCATATATACTCTAACCGTGGAGAGCCCTAAAAATGTTGTTTAGGGCCTCAAAACAGCCCTAGAAGTCAAGGACCCGAAAACCAGGAAAAAACTACCAAAATGGAAAACTGCCAAAATGAGCTAGTTGGAATAGGTGGGAGGCCATCGACATCCATCTAGATCAATTCTACCCCCTTAGGAATAAATTTTATCCATTGTGTTGAGTTACCCTATCAGATGAGGAAATTTTTGTTGAATTTGGCCTCAGATGAGCCACTTGCCTTGGTGCAGGAGATGCCCTGCTTTGACAACTCGATAAAGTTGGATCATTTGCTAGCGAGTCCCCTTGACCTGTTTGTCCACAATATGGTCAGTGGATGCCTATTGTATGCATTCAAGGTTGAGCTCTGTTGGTTTCATTTGTTCCACCATCTTTGATGTGTCCAATAATGGTGGGAAATAAGGTCGAAGGAGATCCACGTTGAACACTGGGTACAGGCCAAGGAAAGGAGGAATGTTGAGCTCAAAAGAATTATCACCCACAACCTTGGTGTTGGTGTACGGCCCATAACGGAGTGGGAGAAGCTTATGATGGGGTCCTATAAGGCGTTCTTTCTGCAAGTACAACCAAACTTTGTCGCCCACCTGAAATTTATGTGGCACCCGTTGTTGATCATGGCGTTGCTTGTACTTGTCATTGGAATTATGTAGGATATCCTGAACCTATTGGGGGATGTGTCAGATCCACTCAATGAACTGGGTGGCTTTGTNAGTTTCACCACCAACAAATGTCAAAAGTCCCTAAGTCATGAAGGAAAAAGTTATGAAGTCACTCTCAGTTGTCGATCTAAGATACATTTTGGGAGTTAGGACAACCATTAGATCCAGGAGAAGAACATATGCCACATGAGGAGATCCACGTCAGCAAGACTACGTCAGCAAGGACACATGGTGCAATCAGACAATGACAAGTGTCAAGTTGAATTGCAAATCACAAATCTGAGTGACACGTGGTAGATACTTAGCTCGTGACATGTCATCAAGTGATGTAAGTAAGTTACATCACTACAAGAGTTTTACTTTAGGATTTTTACCACTAGCACTTTTCTAAAGTCCCGAAGTCCCGAATGTTGAAGTCTCGAATTGGACATGAAACATCTGATCTGAAGATCACTTCGGGAGAATTCTCGACCGTCGATCTACTACAGTGGAAGGATAGTCTAAGTGGAAGTATTAACCGACAGCAAGCGGTCTCGACCACTTACGACTTACTCAGTAGGTGATCACTCCGGAGGAAAATGGAGCAGCGATTAGCCTAAAGTCCCAAAGTCCCGAACGTCGAAGTCCCGAAGTGGACATAAGTCATTTGATCTGAAGATCACTTCGGGAGTATTCTCAACCATTGATCATACTATAGTGAAAGTTAAGACTTAATAATTCTTAAGTCCAGATATGCAAAAGGATCGCAGTCGTTGATTCGAAAGGGACATGCATCAGTGGATTGTCAGCTCCAGAAGATTGACGTATGGAGGAAAGAAGGGGTTGAGATTTGAAATCTCTGAAGTCCAGAGACCCGAAGGAGATCTCGATCGTTGATCGAGAAAGGGGACACAATACCATTGATATAGTTGTTGATTTAGAAGGACAGGTGTCTACAGATCATCGACTCCGGAAGATTGACGTACGGAGGAAAGAAGGGTTTGAGAGTTGAAACTCCTGAAGCCCGGATCACGAAATAAATCACAGTCGTTGATTTAGGAAGGCTAGATCTGATCTGCAGATCTTGAAAGAACAAATCTGAACCATCAGTCCAGGAGCACCATCAATATCATGAGATCGACGGTCCCGTCACATTGCGAGGATTGAACGTGCGCAAACTTTAATAAGTTGAGGGTGGGCCGCAATCGAAACCATGGTTTTGAAGAAAGGACACGTGGAGGCATGAGGTAAATTGTGGGGTGAAACGTAGTTTGATTTCAAACCACCTTTGGTCACGCCCATAATCGTGTGGTCATGTGAGGTCGCCGCCGTTGGTCATATGGTAAAGAGATTTAAAAGGCAGAATGTAATGCGTCGCTTAAATTGATAAGCATGTGGTTCTACGCCTATGATCATATGAACATGGTTTGAAGGAAGCTTTGATTTTTTTTATCACAGAGACAAAGGAAATCGATCCATACCTGTGATCGATTTATGAAAGTAAAAGGCGATGCCAGGTTTAATGTTGAAGACCCGAAACGATGATCTTTGGTGGTCCCAAAGTTGTTGTAAATGGACAAGTTAGTTATAACTTTTTGCACAAGTCGGCCCAATAACTTAAACAAGTTTTGAGCATAAGAAAGTATAAATACAACCATGATTGGTTCATTGGATGTGTGCTTCGGGAAGAAGACAAGATTGTGGAAAATATAGGCTCACTGAGAAAGAGCAGCCTGTAGAGAAAAATGAAGGGGATACGAACCTGAGGTCCATGTGAATATTAGAGAGAAGAAGAAGTGATGAAAGGCATGAATATCAGAGGAAAGAAGAAGTGAAGAAGGCATGAATTTCAAAGAGAAGATGAAGTGCAGTGATGAGTGTTGATGGTATGCCTTTGATCATGAAATAGAGTTGATTCAATAATGGATCACTGCTACTAGAGTTGAATTACTATATGAACTCTAGTTGGATAGATTGTGTTCGATCAACAAGCTAGGTCTTGTGGCAAGCTAGGTATTTCTTGAGAGTTGGTGCTCTCCTAGGAGTTGGTGCTCCTTACTTCAGTTGGTGCTGATACAAAATAGTTGGTGTTGGGAAAATCTTTATTACTATAGTAACATATATACATATACATTATACAAAAGCTTATACAAACATCTTGTATCTCTTGTCCATTGTGATTATGATTTAATTGTTCTTAATTTGTACAATTATGTTTTAAATGCTAACTTGCAAGAAGAAAAGTTAGAAAAGTCCACACACTAATTCACCCCCCCACCCTATTAGTGTGGGTTGTGTGTTCAACATATATATACAGACACATAGACATATATGGAAATATACAAAAAGTAGTGGGAGAACCAACAATATGCACTTTATTATGTACAAGAACAACCAAATTTCCTCTATTACATAGCCACACATATATACTTGTGTCTGTTTTTACCTAACAGATACAACTTCTTAATTGATTTGGTAGGTTGACTCTAATTGTCTATTCAACCAACTACTATTATTGACTTAGGAAGTTGACATGTCTGGTCGACTAGCAAGTCTATTCCACGGGGTTGACTAGCTTTATATTTCCAGTTGTCTCTTATTGAATCATTCCCCATTGGTGTATCTGTATATTTGGAGGAAGTGTTGTTGCTCCTTTGTCTAAGTGATACTCTTGCATTCCTTCAACTACTATTTCTAGTGTTACTGATTAGTGTCTTGCAGTCGAGAAGTTTGATTCCAACATTGTTGGGTTGAAAAATTGGAACCTATATTTGTATGATGAGGTAACACCTGATTGTATAGGATGTTGTGACATGCCTTCAAATGATGTCTGATATATTTTTGGATCCCATCTACTTCATATGTTGGGAAAACATATGCCACTCGTCTACCAAGTATTGTTCCTCCACACCTATTGTTTTCAATTGTGCTAATAAGTCCAATTTATCTATTATAGACAATCTTGGAACGGTGTTGACTCTGGGTCAAACGTTTCTCCTTCTTCATGTAACTTTCCCAAAATTTGGTCGAAGTGTCTGGTGGAAAAATTCATTTCCATCTGGACCTTATTCCCTTCTCCGAGCCACTCTCTCTCTCTTGTTGTTCAAGTTGCATCTCCACTTCTTTCTCTTTTGTGATCTGGGTTGCTAGAGACATCTTCAGTTTTGGGTCACTTTTCATGTCCTTTTTTTTCCTTATGTCTATGATCACTACCTTTTGGAATATCATTTTATTGTAGGTTTAGGAAAAATACAAGGGCTAGTTACTAACTATAGTATTTAATGCAACTACTTTCTTGCTTTCCCTTTCTAGACTTTGTTTAACTTCTATGTTTCATGTTCTGCGTGGAGGATTGTTGCATTCTGGTTGGTGACTAGATTTTAATTAGGTATCATAATTTCATTGTAAAACTAATTTATTTCTTTGTTTTCTCTCTTGAGCTCCCATATCTCTTGCCAACTTCAGGAATTTTCCTCGACCGCTGCTTTGACAAGTCCTATGAATGCTTCCAAGGGGTCTATTTCTTTTGTCGACTATTCTATGCCAAGATTTTTTTTTACCAGTGTCATATAGCCCTATAATACTTCTTTCTCTTTGTCTTTTCTCTTTGTAAGATGATCTCCATCCTTCATGGACCTTTTCCACCTACTTTTCGATTCTTTTGTGACTTCATTGTAGAGGTCGAACATTTTCATGTCGAATGTTTTTGAAAGGTCGGATACCATTTATTTGGTTGGGCCAGTTGACCCGACTAGTATGAATGTTCTAAACGTAACTGATCTGTATTTTATGAGTAGAACGAAATGAATATAGATTATTAAAATATGCTTAACACATAATAACAGAGATACAGTAAAATTGTTTCTATTCAATAAGGAAATAAGCCGAAACTGTAAAATGCAGCGAAAAACAAGCTTGCTGGAATGGTGGCGGCTTATCTCTGAGAAGAGATGTGTCGGTTGCACTCATTAGCAAGAAGTTGATTACAACGAGGCTCTGAAGGTGTTTTTACCAGAAACAAGAATGTCAAAAACCCGAGACATCCAAAAACCTAACCCTAGGAGATGAAGTGCCAAAAGTCATGTGGGCCTTGTTTGGGTAAGTTAGTACATCAACTTCTCGGGGTTGTAACTTTTTCATATGATCTTCATTTTATGCGCACGATAGCCCGTTGGAAAGGTCTATTCGAGGAATACACATGTTGCCATTAGACTTTGACTCCATATATACTCTAACCGTGGAGAGCCCTAAAAATGTTGTTTAGGGCCTCAAAACAGCCCTAGAAGTCAAGGACCCGAAAACCAGGAAAAAACTACCAAAATGGAAAACTGCCAAAATGAGCTAGTTGGAATAGGTGGGAGGCCATCGACATCCATCTAGATCAATTCTACCCCCTTAGGAATAAATTTTATCCATTGTGTTGAGTTACCCTATCAGATGAGGAAATTTTTGTTGAATTTGGCCTCAGATGAGCCACTTGCCTTGGTGCAGGAGATGCCCTGCTTTGACAACTCGATAAAGTTGGATCATTTGCTAGCGAGTCCCCTTGACCTGTTTGTCCACAATATGGTCAGTGGATGCCTATTGTATGCATTCAAGGTTGAGCTCTGTTGGTTTCATTTGTTCCACCATCTTTGATGTGTCCAATAATGGTGGGAAATAAGGTCGAAGGAGATCCACGTTGAACACTGGGTACAGGCCAAGGAAAGGAGGAATGTTGAGCTCAAAAGAATTATCACCCACAACCTTGGTGTTGGTGTACGGCCCATAACGGAGTGGGAGAAGCTTATGATGGGGTCCTATAAGGCGTTCTTTCTGCAAGTACAACCAAACTTTGTCGCCCACCTGAAATTTATGTGGCACCCGTTGTTGATCATGGCGTTGCTTGTACTTGTCATTGGAATTATGTAGGATATCCTGAACCTATTGGGGGATGTGTCAGATCCACTCAATGAACTGGGTGGCTTTGTCAACTTCAGTTGCAGCAGGAGATGAGTTGATTGAGGTGACCGAAATGGGTAGTGCAACATCTATGGGACCCAAGGGTTGGAATCCCAACCCCACCTGAAAGGGGTTGTGGTCGATTGAGCTATGTAGGGCTCAATTGTAGCTATGCTAGACATAGGGAAGACTCTCATCCCATGTGAGAGGGTGTTTGTAATTATACATGCACATGAAATGCATGATCATTCAATTTACAACCTCAGTTTGGCCATCTTTCTGGGGGTGGAAGGCCATGAATTTGGTGAGCTTGGTTTCCAGCAGTGACTAGAGGCTCGACCAGAATGTGCTAAGAAATTGACTATCCTGATTTGATAAAATGGTTTGTGGGATTCAAAAATGTACCCAAACGTGTTCAAAGAAGAGCTTGGTAGTCGCCTCCGTTGTGATGCTTGATCCCACTGGATATTGGTGGCCACCCACCTATTCCACTTGGACCCCCACCATTGCTTCTTTTGTTTTTTCAGTTTTTTCACAGTTTACTATTTTTAGCGGTTTTTTCGGGTCCTGAACTTCCGGGGCCATTTTGAGGCCCTAAATGATGTTTTTTTGGGTATGTTTTTGTCGCAAAATTGCATCTAACGATGCTATTTTGTTTCAATCGTTGTAGGCCTTGGATATATCTTTCCAACGAGCTATCATACGCCTAAAACGGATATCGTATGCAAAAGTTACAACCCCAGGAAGTTGATGCACCAACTTACCCAAACAGGGCCCACATGACTTTTGGCGCTTCATCTCCCAGGGTTAGGTTTTTGGATGTCTAGGACTTTTGGCATTCTCGGTTATTGTAAAAGGGCCTTCAGAGCCTCATTGTAATCATCTTCTCACTGATGCGAGTAGCGACCAAATCTCTTCTCAGAGATAAGCTACCAGCGCCTAGCTAGTTTATTTCCATTCTGTCTGTAAGCATATTTCAGTCATTTGTTATTAATGAAATGAAGTCTTATTTCTGCTGCATCTCT
>JZKD02S1767829.1:665426-675491 GCA_000966675.3 Picea glauca | reverse complement strand
TGCTGATAAGACTTGCGTGCATATGGATGGATCAGGTTTAAGTGCGCAGATCTACGATCAATATTGGATTCTGGACCCCCCCATCCGTTATTCCTTTAATGGAGGGGAGGGATCGGGAATGTGTGATAAAGAACGCACCCAGATCTACGGCCAAGAAGCAAGCGCACAGATCAACGACTCAAGGTGTTTTTTGGATCCCCTAGACTAATCTGCTTTTAACTGAAGGGGGGGCGTCCATAATGGAATATTTCCTCTGGCGGGCCCCTATCTATACATGGCATCAATCTATCGGTCCAGAGTCCCATCGCCTCCTACTGACTAACATACCTTCGTCACCACCTGATGTCATCATCCACCTTTCTTGAAAGAGTCACGTCCTATAATTTCTGTCAGTCCTTCCCCCCCATTCGCTCTTGGAAATTCCCCTCACCTTGACTTTTAATCCAATCGATAACCACCACTTCAGCCATCCATATCCCTCAGTCACCGTCACATGCCATCTCACACTCTAAGTGATCCGTTGGCCATTTATTACTAGATAACCTATCCGTTAACCAGTTGACCTATCTCTCGCACCCAACGGACACCCGTTTACTCAAAACTACCCTTATTCTTCCTACTTTCACCATTTACCCCCTCATCACACCAGATAAATTCACACCATTTTCTCCTCCATTACAGTGAGTTTCCCCCATCCACAGTCGCCCCCGCTAACATTTTTTTTCTTGCAGGTACTGTTGCAGTAATGCCGCCAAAGTCAAAACAAGCAGAAGGAGAGGAGAATTCTTTTCTCCCACCTCCTATCGACCTTGACAGGATCCCACTGGCTGACAAAGATCACTTAATCGCAAATACAAAGTGGGATTTCGATTTCGCAGACCTTCAGTTGTGGCTCAAGGAAGTTTTCCTAGACCAGAGTGACGAAATTGGACTCTGGGGGTCCAACTTACCCCTATATCTCTTTCCTCAGATTCACCCTTTTCCAGAGTTTTCCCTCAAGTGCCAAGCCCACTACATTCCCGAGAAAAGAGCCATCATTTCCTCATCTGGAGAAATTATGTTCCTCATCACGCCTGAATCCATCGACCAAATGATGAAAATTCCCCGAGCTAACTCTGCATCACCTTTCAGCCTTGAAATTCTCACATAATTATACCAGAAAATGTCCTTTCCCCGAAGAGCTCAAATATTTGAGCTTTTCCTCCCACCATCTGCTCAATTTCCCTCAACAAATCCCCCTTATCCTTCTTCCATGTTTTTGACCAAAGGAAACCAGATCATCTCGTCCCTATGCGCCTTGTTGGGATACTATTCATATCAGTGGGTAGATGAACCCATTATGGGATTTTTATCCATTTTCTCCACCGATGAGAAGCCCACTACCCAGTTCGACTTCAGCATGTTCCTAGCGAACAATATTCATGAACAGTTTGTAAATTTCACCACGGAAGGCATGTTTTGGTACTCTTCCATACTGGCGTACTTGTTCATCTTCTTCCAAGCAGACAAATTTGCTTTTTCCATGCAGAAGATGGATGGAGATGCTAGACCCCAGGCAGTGACCGCATGGACCTCCTTGCTCAAGCATAACTCCACAGAGTTCAGTTTCAAGGATTTCATCGATCAATTCTACCACCCAGTGGTAAGTATGATTAGTGGCAGGTCCGAGCCTAGGATAAATNTAGACTAATCTGCTTTTAACTGAAGGGGGGGCGTCCATAATGGAATATTTCCTCTCGAAGGCCCCTATCTATACATGGCATCAATCTATCGGTCCAGAGTCCCATCGCCTCCTACGGACTGACATACCTTCGTCACCACCTGATGTCATCATCCACCGTTCTCGAAAGAGTCACGTCCTATAATTTCTGTCAGTCCTTCCCCCCCATTCGCTCGTGGAAAGCCCCCTCTCCTTGAATTGTACTCCAATCGATAACCACCACTTCAGCCATCCATATCCCTCAGTCACCGTCACCTGCCATCTCACACTCTAAGTGATCCGTTGGCCATTTATTACTAGATAACCTATCTGTTAACCAGTTGACCTATCTCTCGCACCCAACGGACACCCGTTTACTCAAAACTACCCTTATTCTTCCTACTTTCACCATTTACCCCCTCATCACACCAGAGAAATTCACACCGTTTTCTCCTCCATTACAGTGAGTTTCCCCCATCCACAGTCGCCCCCGCTAACATTTTTTTTCTTGCAGGTACTGTTGCAGTAATGCCGCCAAAGTCAAAACAAGTAGAAGGAGAGGAGAATTATTTTCTCCCACCTCCTATCGACCTTGACAGGATCCCACTGGCTGACAAAGATCACTTAATCGCAAATACAAAGTGGGATTTTGATTTCGCAGACCTTCAGTTGTGGCTCAAGGAAGTTTTCCTGGACCAGAGTGACGAAATTGGACTCTGGGGGTCCAACTTACCCCTATATCTCTTTCCTCAGATTCACCCTTTTCTAGAGTTTTCCCTCAAGTGCCAAGCCCACTACATTCCCGAGAAAAGAGCCATCATTTCCTCATCTGGAGAAATTATGTTCCTCATCACGCCTGAATCCATCGACCAAATGATGAAAATTCCCCGAGCTAACTCTGCATCACCTTTCAGCCTTGAAATTCTCACATAATTATACCAGAAAATGTCCTTTCCCCGAAGAGCTCAAATATTTGAGCTTTTCCTCCCACCATCTGCTCAATTTCCCTCAACAAATCCCCCTTATCCTTCTTCCATGTTTTTGACCAAAGGAAACCAGATCATCTCGTCCCTATGCGCCTTGTTGGGATACTATTCATATCAGTGGGTAGATGAACCCATTATGGGATTTTTATCCATTTTCTCCACCGATGAGAAGCCCACTACCCAGTTCGACTTCAGCATGTTCCTAGCGAACAATATTCATGAACAGTTTGTAAATTTCACCACGGAAGGCATGTTTTGGTACTCTTCCATACTGGCGTACTTGTTCATCTTCTTCCAAGCAGACAAATTTGCTTTTTCCATGCAGAAGATGGATGGAGATGCTAGACCCCAGGCAGTGACCGCATGGACCTCCTTGCTCAAGCATAACTCCACAGAGTTCAGTTTCAAGGATTTCATCGATCAATTCTACCACCCAGTGGTAAGTATGATTAGTGGCAGGTCCGAGCCTAGGATAAATGATGAAGTTTAGAGGATCCTGCATCTCTCAGATCACACAAAGAYAGGTGATTGGTATTTATACCAAAATCACACTGATATTAGAGTATATGGGTGCGAGTTGGCACCGTATAAGCTGCCCAAATACCTGCCTGTCAGAATTTTTTCCCTGGAGTACATAAGGGAAATGATAAACGCTGATGACATTCACTTCATGTCACTAAAGAAAAAGCAACAACTCAGAATCAAAGGGCATATCAGCTCTTTCATTTGCAACAATCGTGGCACTATTGAAGAAGTAGACAGGCTGCTAAAGGAAATGAAGTTCTTCATGATTTTCCCATGGCATTACAATCCATGTGGGATTATCTCTGAGATGAGGGTGAAAAACAAGAACATCCCATATGTCCACGAATCTAGGCCTGAAGTCGAGAAATTTGCAAACCAAACAGTATGGGAACCTAACACTTTGGTCGAAGAAGAACAAGAGGATCCCCAAGCCACTGTATCACAAATAACCACACCACAGGTTCTGAAAGAGAAAAGGCCTAGGCAAGATTTATCTTCGCCTGTCACTGAGGTGTCATCAGAAGAATTCCAATTGCATACCAAGAGGTCTAAAACCATTTCAACTCCTAACCCAACTGGGGAAAAGGAAGTCCTATCTACTATAGTCACCAAGGTTTATAGGCCACCCCTCAGTGCAAGCCTCCAACATATCATAACCTCAGTGTTGCCGAAGAAATATACAGATTCTCCATCGACCACCCATCCAGGCAAGGTAGGACTGAAGATGAGCATCTTTGAAAAATATGAGCTGATCAAGAAAAGGAACCAGACCCTGACCAGCAGCACTTGCTCCCAGTTCTGGAAGTAGACGTCGACTACACAACATAGGTTATTATAGGCATTTGACACCGAGAAGGGAAGAATGCATATGACATTCCTCCAAGGACAGGTGCCAGATCCAAAGGTAATCACTGATTACAAAAGGGCCACCTTTGAATTCCAGACGAAGGATGTGCATCCGGCCGATCAGATGGATCTGCACAAGGAAATAGGGGAAATGGTCTTCTATACATTTGCTCATGCTTCCACTACTACATCCAAATTACAAGTGTCCATGAACAACGTTCAAACACAATTGAAGTTAGAGAAGATATTGTCATTTGCCAAGGACAACAGAATCAAGACTTTGGAAGAATTGGTCCTTAAGATTGGGTATGATCCCTCAAACATGAAGGTAGCTGAGGGGATGATTAAAAATAAAAATGCAAGCATAACCTCCTTAGGGAAACAATTGAAACTCCCGCCCACAGAGGATTCACAGGTGAAGGAAATAGCAGAGACGAAGGGAGAAAAAGATGAGATGCTCAAACTAATTATGGAGCATAATGCACAACTAAAGGAAATGGAAGCTGAGATGGAGAAGCTGGTGACAGAGAAAGAATAGCTAAAGCCAATGGAAGTCATTCTATTGAGTGCATTTCCACTTTTAGGAGTGAGCACGACATCAGTAGCCAAAGTCCCATCGACAAATCCACTGACATCTCTAGAAAAGACAACCGAATTGGATAAGTCTATGGAAAAGATGAAATTGCGGGAAACAAAGATCAACATGCTCAAAAAGGAGATTGATAACCTTCAGGAACTCAAATCTTCCTTTCATATCAGCCTCTCCAAAGAAAAGCAGGTGTCAGACCAGCTCAAACAAGAGTTACAATAGCTCCAGAAGAAAACAGTGGCAGGTAAAACTTTGGCCGAGGTTAAAGAAAGTGTATGGACAGACATCACCAAGTCCATGAACGAGATATGGCCCATGATACAGATCATGTTTGAGAAGAATGAATTGGTGCAGATAAGAAAATAGGCCATTGAGAATATTAGATCATAATTAGGAGAGATTCCAACACAGGCTAACGAAATCATCAAGTTCCTAAATTCTAAGACCAGGGAGGAGTTGGAAGAGATGAAAAATTGAATATAGAACAGAAACCATCCTTGAGGTCAAAAGAGTTTTGACCAAGAGAGGATTAATGCTTCAGCTGGAAGAAAAGGTTCAGGCCATGGACCTAGGGGTACAAATATTTTTTAGTAATATTGAGGCTCTACAGAAGAAAGGTCTTCCTGGTGTGAAGGTAATCAATGACAAATTGATGACACTCCCAGACTACAAAAAGAGACTGGCCGATGTGGCTAAGGATAGTTCAAAGTTTGCAGGAATTTAAGGAAACATCACTGGCAAGGCGTTTCTAGATGCACTTCAGTGGGACATCAATATTCAGCATGAGATTCAATACATCTTCATCACCAAACCTACCTTCGCCAAGTACACAGAAATGGACGAAGTTTATTGAAGGCTACTCAAAGTCAATGTGCCCAGTCATCTTCGATGGGAGGAACTATGTGATCTGATCGAGTAGCTGATGAGTTGTCCCAGCCCATTCATTTGTCCAGTCAGATGAGGTCATACAGAGGCCTCACCAACGGCCCACCCAGAAATCAACATGCAGTTACGACACATCGTCAAGCAGTTCCTAGATTTTTGTAATTTGTTAAGTTAGTTAGGCTAAAAATAGATTTAGCACATCCTGGCCTTTGATGACAGGATTGTTTGTAATTTTGAATTATAAATACTTCATCTTTTGAAGTATTGAGGGTTGTTGATCTTCACTCCCTGGAAGCTATTAGACTGTAATATTTTTGTTGAAGAGATCTTCCATTAATACAAAGAGGCACTTTTATAGGATTCTTGTGTGTATTCACTGGTGATGTTTTTCTCTCTACGTTAAATGTTATTCTCACTTTGTTATCATACTGTTTTCTAAATCTAATCTTTAGGAGTAACGAACATTGCAGGNACAGGTGCCAGATCCAAAGGTAATCACTGATTACAAAAGGGCCACCTTTGAATTCCAGACGAAGGATGTGCATCCGGCCGATCAGATGGATCTGCACAAGGAAATAGGGGAAATGGTCTTCTATACATTTGCTCATGCTTCCACTACTACATCCAAATTACAAGTGTCCATGAACAACGTTCAAACACAATTGAAGTTAGAGAAGATATTGTCATTTGCCAAGGACAACAGAATCAAGACTTTGGAAGAATTGGTCCTTAAGATTGGGTATGATCCCTCAAACATGAAGGTAGCTGAGGGGATGATTAAAAATAAAAATGCAAGCATAACCTCCTTAGGGAAACAATTGAAACTCCCGCCCACAGAGGATTCACAGGTGAAGGAAATAGCAGAGACGAAGGGAGAAAAAGATGAGATGCTCAAACTAATTATGGAGCATAATGCACAACTAAAGGAAATGGAAGCTGAGATGGAGAAGCTGGTGACAGAGAAAGAATAGCTAAAGCCAATGGAAGTCATTCCATTGAGTGCATTTCCACTTTTAGGAGTGAGCACGACATCAGTATCCAAAGTCCCATCGACAAATCCACTGACATCTCTAGAAAAGACAACCGAATTGGCTAAGTCTATGGAAAAGATGAAATTGCGGGAAACAAAGATCAACAGGCTCAAAAAGGATATTGATAACCTTCAGGAACTCAAATATTCCTTTCATATCAGCCTCTCCAAAGAAAAGCAGGTGTCAGACCAGCTCAAACAAGAGTTACAACAGCTCCAGAAGAAAACAGTGGCAGGTAAAACTTTGGCCGAGGTTAAAGAAAGTGTATGGACAGACATCACCAAGTCCATGAATGAGATATGGCCCATGATACAGATCATGTTTGAGAAGAATTAATTGGTGCAGATAAGAAAATAGGCCATTGAGAAGATTAGATCATAATTAGGAGAGATGCCAACACAGGCTAACGAAATCATCAAGTTCCTAAATTCTAAGACCAGGGAGGAGCTGGAAGAGATGAAAAATTGAATATAGAACAGAAACCATCCTCGAGGTCAAAAGAGTTTTGACCAAGAGAGGATTAATGCTTCAGCTGGAAGAAAAGGTTCAGGCCATGGACGTAGGGGTACAAATATTTTTTATTAAGATTGAGGCTCTACAGAAGAAAGGTCTTCCTGGTGTGAAGGTAATCAATGACAAATTGATGACACTCCCAGACTACAAAAAGAGACTGGCCGATGTGGCTAAGGATAGTTCAAAGTTTGCAGGAATTTAAGGAAACATCACTGGCAAGGCGTTTCTAGATGCACTTCAGTGGGACATCAATATTCAGCATGAGATTCAATACATCTTCATCACCAAACCTACCTTCGCCAAGTACACAGAAATGGACGAAGTTTATTGAAGGCTACTCAAAGTCAATGTGCCCAGTCATCTTCGATGGGAGGAACTATGTGATCTGATCGAGTAGCTGATGAGTTGTCCCAGCCCATTCATTTGTCCAGTCAGATGAGGTCATACAGAGGCCTCACCAACGGCCCACCCAGAAATCAACATGCAGTTACGACACATCGTCAAGCAGTTCCTAGATTTTTGTAATTTGTTAAGTTAGTTAGGCTAAAAATAGATTTAGCACATCCTGGCCTTTGATGACAGGATTGTTTGTAATTTTGAATTATAAATACTTCATCTTTTGAAGTATTGAGGGTTGTTGATCTTCACTCCCTGGAAGCTATTAGACTGTAATATTTTTGTTGAAGAGATCTTCCATTAATACAAAGAGGCACTTTTATAGGATTCTTGTGTGTATTCACTGGTGATGTTTTTCTCTCTACGTTAAATGTTATTCTCACTTTGTTATCATACTGTTTTCTAAATCTAATCTTTAGGAGTAACGAACATTGCAGGATTTATCTCGTATACCTTGTTTYTGACTCAAAKATTTAAGTGTTTATCTTCTCATTTTACAATTAAGAAATTCTTAACTGCTTCTTTGTTGTAATTGTCTTTCTCATCTTTTCTGTTATTCCTCATTTATRCTACTAAARAATCTAGTGATTATATTATCTCGCCCTGTGAAAGKTTCCTTTGTTTTTTTGGTTTGGATTTCATCTTTACGACGCGAACCCCATAGCCCAATGGATGTGTAAACTATCTCAACCAACTCGACAAACACTACAACAAAACAAATGACTTATTTATTTATCTAGCCTAATATTTAAAAATTTGAAACTTATCTAAATCATATAGAGAGATCCCTCTATGAAGTTGGAAGGGATAGATCCCAGCTTCAAAAGCAGTTGGCTAAAGTTACCTCTCGTAGATTTCTTCTTCCTAACAACCTCTTGGAAATTTACAGAGCGCTAACACAACATCAACAACACATTCCTCTACCAAGCATGTACCAATATCACCAACATACCATCAAAATATATGTCTCTTGACCATGTACCAAATCATGTGCCAAACCATCAACTTGTACCATACCAAACATCAACCGTGTACCACAACCTATACCACAATGAGTGCATCAACCTTGCACCAATACCCATACGAAATCGTGCATCAACCATGTACCATAACCTATACCATATGCCTCAACCATTAACCATGTACATAAACACCATACCAAGTATCAATCCTATACCATACCATGTATCAATTGTGTACATCAACACATTTACCATACCATGTACCAACAATGCATATCAACCATATACCATATCATTCAATCATGCCATACACCATATACCATAGGATATACCAATCAAGTGCCATCAATGGTGTACCTCAACAAAATACCAACATCACCAAGATATGTATCGCATACATGTGTTGTCATATACCATGGGTATTCCTCAATAATGTATCAATATCAATGACAACCATAAACCACGTGCCAATGCTTTAAGAGTATACCAAGAATAATCCTCAAGAATATAACATCATCTCTATGTAACCAAACTAGATACCAAGATACCAATACAACCAATATGTACTACTAATCAATGTAGCATACTAATATCACCAAGACGTGCCATGCATCAACAAGACATACCTCTCAAGCATGCACCATACCATCAATAAGTATAAGATACAATCACATAAGCATATATGTAACCTGTAGTTGACCTGTAGTACTATAATACTAACCTGTAACATTGTCACAGACTTCAACAACCTGGTACCAACATCTGTACCATATTTGTCTTAGCCTCAGGGGACTAAGACTCCCTATCATGGTGGGCCTCATGTGATGTCCCTTAAGAAACCCATGGGGGTGCCTTGCATGACACCCTCAAGCCGACCCATGAGGGTCTGCCAAATTAGGGTTACAAAAAAACCCTTTCACTTTGCAGCTTTGAAACTTTTACTCTTTCCTCACACTTGCTCCGTTACCTCAGACTTACTGTCAAGTTCACCAATAGACCAAAATACTAGACCATAAAATTCTCACAAGCTATATATTCAATGTAAGTGTGTGTTCTTATGAGAAATTGCTTGAGGTGTATTTATACTTTTTCTAGGTAACCTCTTTCCTTATCCTTATGGCTTCTTGAATTTCTTGTTACAACCACTTTACCCATACATTAATTTACTTGTAACCAACTAGGATCTTCTTGACCATTCTTCGGGGCTTCCAAATTCACAAGATCATATCTCCCTAACTGTAAGGAAGCATGTGGAATACCACCTATCACCAAAAATGACACAACAAGGACTATCCATATATGAGTGTCTTACCTACATTTAGAGTGTCCTTCATGTACATATTCATCAACCAACTTCAGGTACCATAACCACACCTCTAGGGATTCATTTAGACTTCGTCAAATACATCCATCACATCTACTGACATCAATCACTCCATCAATGACAAATAACTCACCATCAATCTCAACTACATCTCTAGGGATTCCAGACTTCTCCAAGGGTTGACATCAATGAAAACCAACTCTCCAACAATATCCCCCTTTGGAATTGATGGAAAGTTACACCAACATTGATGGAAACACTCATGCTCACCCTATGACCATTGATACTCATCAATTTTTCTCCCCCCCC
>JZKD02S1767829.1:605437-651208 GCA_000966675.3 Picea glauca | reverse complement strand
GGGAAAAAGGGTGTCTCTCCTTTGTTCTCTCTTTCCCTCTATATTCAATCCTCTGCTTTCTCTTCATGGTGCTTCTTCATGTAAAACTCTCATGTATATGAGAAACATTCAAAAATATTATTTACTTGTGTTATTCAAGTATTTTACATCTCTCCCCCTGTCTGCATGGTACTGATCTTCCTTTATGAATCTCTTGATGATTTATCTTCCCTTTACATCTCTGCAATATGTTATGTAGATCAATGTACGGATACCTATAAATGTTTCCTTTCCTCTATTCCAATGCTTGCTAATTTTCAATTGGTGCTTCCTCTTGTAACTCTGTGACATATATAAAAATAATTCATTACTTTATTTCTTCATTCACTTGTCATGTTAATTTGACCATATTGTTCAATGATTTTCTTCTGATTATTTAGCTTATGTTGATGATTTATCTTTCCCTGTTCTATTATGCCTTTCATTTCTTTCCTTTCTGTGACCAACTGATTCCACTGATTCCAATTGTAAACAAATTGTTATTAATCTTCTCTGAAACATGTTTGTTGTACCTACTAAGTATCCATATATGTCCATATGTCCCAAAATTTCTATAGATTTGCTACTCAACTGTCCACAATGCTGACCCATTTATCACTCTATTATCATGAAGGCTTCATAGCTGCAACTGATCATTGCATATTATAGTGTTTTTAAATTGAATCAAATTTGTCCACTGGTCTTCTCTATCTGCAAAACAAACTCTGCATGTCTGGAACAACCTGTACTGAATATGTCCCTGCCAAAATGCATACATGGAATACAATGATAAAATTATGCTTTTGTAACTTCCAACTAATACCTGTGTGGGAACACTAATTCTCAACTAATAAAATATGTCATTTTGTACTTTTGTTATCTGAATACTCTAAATCTGTCTTTGAAAATACTTAAACCTACTGAAAGGACAGTTCTCTGATTTGTAGTAGCTACTACACTTATTCCCCCTGTTCAATATTCATATTCATTAGGAGTCTCCAACTTGGGTGGCTTAGAAAAATATTGTCTTTAATGCAGAGTAATATTGCTCATCATCTGTGGACTCATCATCTCTCTGAAATCTAATTTATTCCTTTCTTCTTATGGATTGATCTCGTACTACAATTCCTAAAATTACAATCTCTTGGGCATGCTCTTTATTCACCCGTTCTTCTTTTATTTTTCTCACTACTACAAATCCTGCGATCTCTGGGACCTTTTCTTTATTCACTTGTTCATCTTTTTTTTCATTTCCTCTCCAAAACATAATATATTTGATATCTTCCTTTTTCCTTGTATATTTGTCTTCATCTCATACCATTGCCAATCCTGAGAGTATGACTTATGGGTGTCCTTCATTCATCTGATCTTCCTTTACTTGTTCTTGTTTTCCTTTCCAAACCTTATTATATATATGATATAGATGTTCTTTTTCATAGAAGTATCCATCATGCTTCTACAATAATGATCTATATGTCCATAATTGTGGCACTTTTAAAATTCAATGTTGTGGGGAGCCACATAGGTATTTCTTGTATGAGCATTTCTTTCATATGATCTTCAATCTACAACCTTATGTCCAAATTTAGTACAAATAAAACAATGACCATAAAAGAAATTAGCATACTTGGGAGTGAATGATGTTCTTTGTGGTGTAGTTCTTCTGAATTCCTAACTTGGATGATCATGATCATGATTGAAGCTTCTTTATGGCTTGAATGTGGAGGGTCTTCTTGAATATGTGTCTCTATATTTTTTCTTTGATTCTGGATGACCATGATTCCTTCCTTTGTGTACTTCTACATAACTCTTACTCGTTTCTTCATTATTCTTTTCTGGAAACCCAGAGTGCTTCTCTTCAACATTCTCTATTGATGATGATCAGGATGTTTCTCTCTTTTCAATTTTCTTGCTGAGCTTGGTGATTTTAACTCTCAATGTGACAACTTCTTCTTCAATCTTATCAACCTCTTCCTCTTTCTTCAACATCTGAATATTCATGACTCCTTCCATTTTCTTTACTTCTTCAAGCTGGATCTTCAAGGAGATTATTTATTTTTCAAGTCTTCTCTCTTCTTGACAAAATTCTACCTCAAGTTGATTTAAGTCCTTAGATATTTCCTTAAAATGATTTTTCAAAATATTTTTTCTCTTATCTTCTTCCTTTCTTTTCGCTTCCAAAAACTACTTCTCTTCCATTGTTTTCTTTATTAGTGTTTCTATTTCGACTTCCAAACAATGCTTTTCTTTCATCTGACTTTTGTATGTTTCTTCAATCATTCTGTATTTTTCTAGTTGAGATTTTAGTTTCATGGTGACCTATTGGGATTCTTTGGAACTTTCTTAATAATTTGTCTTGACTAATTGTTCCTCAAGTGACTGGTTCTTATTCCTTTCTTTTGTCAATTCAGCTAATCCACTAATTAATTCTACTTCAAGGTCAACTATGCCTTCTTCACAATATTCTTCTTCTTAATATCTCTGACATGATGTGAAAATTTCTTTTTGTTCTGTATCTTCACTTTATTTAACATTCTCTGGCTTTGTGATGGGAGATTCCTTAGAGTAGAGATTATGTAGCTTATCCCAAAGTTCTTAAGATGATGAACATTTTCCAAATTTTTGTCTTACCATATCAATTAATCCTTCCCAGATGAATTCCATTTCTATTTTTTTATTTATTTTCAATCCCTTCTTGGATAAAATCTTTTGTTTCTTTGTAGAGGTGTATCTTGTAACAACTGAGTACCAAACATCATACGCCTATGCTCCTAAAAATGATTTCATCCTATTTTTTCACATCATACAGATCATACCATTCAGACCATCAAACTATGGTTCTCTAATCTCAACATACTCCATGATATTCATTCCAGTGGTTAAATTGATTTCTTGAAGGACCCGCTCTGATACCAATTGTTGGAATACTGAGAGGGGGGGTGAATTAGTATGAGCACTTTTACCACTTTTAACCACAATATATAAACTTCAACTTTATCAACAATATATCATCAATGTATCATCTATGTATCATAATAAGCATCACATTAAATACACGGTACACCAAAATTTACGTGGAAACCCAAATGGGAGAAAATCATGGAATTTTTTCTTATATATCAAATAATACATTCATTGGAAGAACCAACTTCCCAATTCTCCAGCTACAACTAGAAGGTGGATACAAACCCCTATTTATAGGCTCCAACCTAAAGGAAGCTACAACTCCTTAAATTATTTGGCTACAACCCCTTGATTCTCAGGATCCAACCTGAAGGAAGATCCAACTCTCCATGTTCTCCGACACCAACCGAAAAGAGACTACAACCCACTTTCCTTTCCTTGTCTTGTCTCCATGAAATATAAATAGAGGCCAACTGTCACTACCACAATCACTGTTGATGTCACTATCACTAACTCTATTATTGCCACTATCTATGTCACCTTCGCTGTCACATCAACCTGTAACCTGACAGCTTGTCATTATATCCAACCCATCACTGATCAACCTGTCCAACCTGTCACTGTCATCGATACTCAACCATATCTTCTCATGTGGATCATATACCAAGGACACCTCTCAACTAAATGTCCAACATCACCAACATATGCCTCTACCAAGCATGTACCAATATCACCAACATACCATCAGAAGATATGTCTCTCAACCATGTATCAAAGCATGTACCAAACCATCAACTTGTACCATACCAAAAATCAACCGTGTACCACAACCTGTACCACACCAACTACATCAACCAGACATCGCAACTATGCCAAACCATGCACCATAACCTATACCATATGCCTCAACCATTAACCATGTACATGAACACCATACCAAGTATCAATCTTGTACCATACCATGCATCAACCATGTACATCAACGATGTACATCAACAAATGTACCATACCATGTACCAACAATGTATATCAACCATATACCATATCACTCAATCATGACATACACCATATACCATAGGATATATCGAGCAAGTAGCAACATCACCAAGAGATGTATCACATACATGTGTTTTCATATACCAAGTGTATTCCTCAACAATGTATCAATATAAATGAAAAACATACACCATGTTTCAATGCTTCAAGAGTATACCAAAAATAATCCTCAAGCATATAACATCATCTCTATGTAACCAAACTAGATACTAGGATACTAATAAATTCAATATGTACTACTAATAAATGTACCATAGTAATATCACCAAGATGTACCATGCATCAACAAGACATTCCTCTCAAGAATGCACCATACCATCACCAAGCATAAGATACAATCACATAAGTATACCTGTAACCTGTAGTTGACCTACAATACTATAATATTGACCTGTAACATTGTCATAGCCTTCATCAGTCTGGTACCAACATCTATACCATATTTGTCTTAGCCTCACAAGACTAAGACTCCCTATCACAATGGGCCTCACGTGGAATCCCTTAGGAAACCCGTGAGGGTGCCTCATATGACATCCTCAAGCTTACTTGTGAGGGCCTGCCAAATTAGGGTTACAGAAAAATCCTAGCACTTTGCAGCTTTGAAACTTTTACTCTTTTCTTGCACTTCCTCTGTTGCCTCAGACTTGTCGTTAGATTCATCAATAGACCAAAATACTACACCATAACATTCTCACAAGATATATATTCAATGTAAGTGTGTGTTCTTATGAGAGACTCCTTGAGGTGTATTTATACTTTTTCTAGGTAATGCCTTTCCTTATTCTTAGGGAGTCTTGACTTTCTTGTTACAACCACTTTACCCATTCATTAATTGACTTGTAACCAATTAGGGGTTTCTTTATCATTCTTCCAGGCTTCCAACTTCACAAGGGAATATCTCCCTAATCGTAAGGAACCACGTGGTGTAACACCTATCACCAGAAATGGCACAATGAGTAATATCCGTCTATGAGTGTCTTACCTAAATTTACATTGTCCTTCAAGTCCATATGCCTCAACCAAATTCAGGTACCATAACCACACCTCTGGGGATTCATGTAGACTTCATAAAATGCACCCATCACATCTACTGACATCAACCACTCCATCAATGATGACTAACTCACCATCAATCTCATCCATTTCTCTAGGGATTCTAGACTTCTCCAAGGGTTTAAATCAATGACAACCAACTTTCCAACACTACCATGTTGATCTTACAGACTCAAGGGTTATTGGTGTTGCATCAACAAATTTCCTTTTGAACACAATCTGAAATGATAGTGCACAAGAAAGTATTCAATAGGGAGACTCACTAGTATTCATTTTTTTCATCACGATCATGTCTCAACAAAATATATAATCACTAGGACAAATCCACTCGATAAGTGTAGTAATTGAAATTGTCTCATTCTTTTATTTTCATTCTTTCATTCTTTCAAAGCACTTGATCGGGTGATCCCTTGTATTCTATTAGTCCATTGTGTTCTTGTAACTCAGTATTCATGTAGCTTTTACTGCATTTCCATGTCAAAATACATTATGGTACTTCTTGTCTTCATGTTGACATCAATGCCAACATGATATTTCCATAATTATCCCCCTTTGTGATTGATGGAAACACATCATAAAACAAAATTCTCCCCTAACAATGAGTAATTGTTTTACCATCCTTTTCTCCCCATTTGACATCAATGTCAAGGCCTCTAATACCAGAATGAGGTTTGTCACCAATTTTCTGCTTCTCAACCTTCTTTTGTTTTGAGTGACAATACTTGTCATTTTTTTTTCTTTCTCCCCCAATCAACACCACTTTATTTTTTATTTTTTTCAGTGAACCTTTTTCCATCCTCTATTTTAGACAGCTCCCCTTGTCATCATGACCTTTTTTTTTGTTGTATGGAGAATACTCCCATATTTTTTCTTAGATGTTCAAATCCTTCTTTAGGCAACAATTTAGTGAATGTGTCTGCTATCTGCTCCTTTGAACCAACATACTCCAATCTAAACTTTTTGTCACTAACCTTCTCTCTCAAGAAATGATACTTGATGGGTATATGTTTGGTCTTTGTAGGCATGACTAGATTCTTGGAGATGTTGATGACACTTGTATTGTCATAATAGATACCTATCTACTAATTACATTCAATTTTAATATCCTCCAATGTTTGTATCATCCATACGATTTAAGTGAAACATTCAACAACTGCAATATATTCAGCCTCTGTTGTAGATAGTGGAATTGAGGTTTGTTTTCAACTTGACCATGAGACTAGACATTCGCTCGAGAAAAATGAATTTCCACTAGTAATATTGTTTTCATCCACACTACCATCCCAATCAACATTTGTGTAGGAAATTAGTTCAAATCCTTTATTCCTTTGATACCATAAGCCAAGGTGTGATGTTCCCTTAAGATATCTAAATATTCTCTTGACAACCATCACATGTGATTCCTTTGGAGATGATTACATATTTCCACTATTCCTACTGCCTGCATGATATGAGGTCTGGATGCAATCAAATATAGTAGGCTCCCAACCATATATCTGTAGAGAGTTGAATCTACAAAATGTGACTCATATTCCTTGCTGAGTTTGCAACTGGTTGTCATTGGAGTGTTAAAAAGTGCACTTTCAACCATTCCAAACTTTTTAAGTATCTCTATTAGGTATTTGGACTGAGTAATAAACATTCCTTTTGATGACTAATTGATTTTAAGTCCAAAGAATAAATTTATCTCTCCAATCATAGACATTTCAAACTCTTTTGACATTTCTTGAGCAAATTTATAACTATATTCATCATTGTTGCAGCCAAATATGATGTCATCAACATAGAACACTATGACTAACAAACCAAAATTTTCAATTCTAATATAGTTATTGTTGTTAGACATGCCTCTTTTGAATCCTTGTTGTAGAATGTGCTTATCTAGTCTTGCATACCATGCGTTGGGTACTTGCTTAAGTCCATAGAGTTCCTTATTCAATCTATACACTTGTAATTATTTTCGTGGTTGTTCAAATCCTTCTGGATATTCTGTGTAGACTTCTTCCTTTAGGTATCCATTCAGAAATGAAGACTTTACATCCATCTGCTAGACTTTAAAATTCTTAAAGCATGAGTATGCTATAAATAATCTGATGGCTTCCATTCTTGCAACTGGAGCGAAGGTTTCTTCAAATTCAATCCCTTCTACTTGTGCATATCATTTGCACACTAATATTGCTTTATTCCTTATAACTTGACCATCTTCATTAAATTTATTTTTAAAAATACACTTGGTCCCTACCACATTTTTGTTTTTTGGTCTTGGGACAAATTCCTAGTTCTATTTTTTCTCTATTTGATCAAGCTATTCATTCATGTCTTTGATCCCGTCTTCATCTTTTTTGGCATCTACAAATGTTTTGGGTTCTATTAGGGATAACATTGCTTGTTCTTATTTATATGTTAATTTTCTTCTTTTTTCAATCCCAACACTTTTATTACCAAGGATTTGACTTTCAGGATGATTTCTTTGTATTCTCCTTGATGGTGCTTTTGTATCTTGTCTTGGTGATTATTTCTCTTCCTTTTCTTATTCATTTTGTGATTCATACTCTTGTATTTATTTAATTTTGTCATCATCATAATCTCTTATCCTTTCATCAAATTGTGGATTATCTTGATATTTGATCCCTTTTGTTTTTAGATCATCCACTTTTACATTTTCAATTTCAACAATGTTGTGTATCCTCATATTATAGCATTTGTAGGCCTTTTTGTTGGACAAGTAACCAAAAAATATGACTTCATATGATATGGAATCAAATTTTCCTAGGTTATCATAATCTCTCTTTATGTAGCATTTTCTCCCAAAAATTGTGAAGTGTTTAACTGATGGTGGTCTACCAAACCACAATTCATATGGTGTTTTGTTGTGGTTAACTCTAAGTTGTTATTTGTTAAGTATGTACATTGTTTTATACATTGCTTCTCTCCAATATATATCTAGTAGTTTTCCTTCATTTAACATGGTTCTAGTTTCTTCTTAAACAATTCTATTTTTCCTTTTAACAACTCCAATTTGCTGAGGAGTTGTGGGAGCTTAAAAGTGTCTTTTAATTCCATGTGTTTCAAAAAATTCGTTGAACTCATTTGAGGTAAATTATCCTCCATTCTCCAATCTTAGGCACTTGATTTTGAGATTAGTATAATTTTAAAATTGTACTTTGAAGACTTTAAATTTTTCGAATGCTTCTGATTTTTCTTTGAGAAAGGATACCCAAGTCATTCTTGTATTGTCATCAATGAATAAAATGAAGTAATGTTCACCTTATATACTTTTGGTTCTTGTTGTTCAACATAGTTCAGTATGAACAAGTTCTAATGGTTTTTACCTAGAGTATTCCTTTGTCTTGAATCCAACTTTTGTCTACTTCCCATGTTGGAAGTGCCTACAAACAAAGTTTGAAGTTTTTATAATATTTGGCATGCATTTCACATCTTCCTTTATACTAAATTTTATCAAGTTATCGAAGCTTATGTGTCCCATTCTTCTATTCCATAGCCAACTTTCATCTATTTGTCCCATGCATAATTTTTCTTCTTCTTCTATGTTTAAGATATATACATTGTCTGATGTCCTTGGTGCAAAAACCACTAATTTTCCTGATTCTTCTTTTCTAATTTCACATTTTTTAGATTCAAATATGAGAATGTGTCCTTGATCACATGTTTGGATCACATTAAGGATATTAGGCTTCAAATTTTCAAATAATAAAACATTTTCTACTTTATCTATGTTATTTCCCAGATCGACTATACCCTTTCCAAGTATCTTGGAAGAGACATCATCTCCAAATATAACACTTCTTTTTTCTTTCTTTTTCAAATTGAGGAATTTGTTTTGATCTTATGTCATATGCTTTGAACATCCTTTGTCAACATACCATTGGATTATTTTATTCTTGGCATATAAGGCTACCTTACATTCTATTTCATTTTCTTCTATTCGTTTTTCCTTCCATATCTTCTTATATTTTTCTTCTTGACTATTGGAAATACTTGTCTTCATGGAATATTTTGATAGTCTACAATTCCCATCTTTATGACCATAATTGTTGCATTTGTAGCATTCAATATTGTAATCTTGTAATGGATAAAATGAATTGTAGTTTAAACTCCTTTGATTTCTACTATACATTTTGTTCCTATGGCCATATCCTTAAAAAATTTTATGATAGTTCTTTCTATAAGATTTATAGTTTGATGTTTTATGCCCAAAATTATGACAAGAAAAGCAATAGCCAACAAACAGTTTTTGATACATTTTTGGTAGAGTTCTTCTTGAAATTGCATTCCTTCTATATTCATTTTATTTTGAAGGGAGAACATTTTTATGTTGATTAGAATAATTCTTTAACTTGTTTTCTTCATTTTTGAAGGAGCTATGAAGGGCAGTTGTATAAATTTTTGTATTTTTATCACTTTTCTATATTCCATATTTTAATCCTTTTTTAGTTTCCTTGTGATCATAACCCAATCTAACCTTATTACTTGATGGTATTTGACTGTTAAGGATGTCATCCAATATTTTTGAACTACTTTCAAAATTTGAATGGTTAATGCCTTTCTCAAGTTTCCTTCTTAGAAGAACTATTTCAGCCTCTAATTTTTCACAGTTTTGATATTTGTCATTAAATCGTTTACTTAAGAATTCTTCAATTCCTTTATCTTCTTTTAGTTGAGTTTTGAAATCAATAATGATTTGTTTTGTTTTCTTGATTCTTTTTTAAACATGTTCTTCTCTTGATTTTTGTTCTTCCTTATAATCTAACAATTGTTCTTTTAATGATTTGTTCTTCCTTCTACAACTTCTCAGTTCTTTGAGGGAACTAATGAGTTCTCCTTCAAGATCAACTTCAACTTCTGGATTTTCTTCATTTTCATAATTGTTATCTTTAGTAGTGTCACTTTAAGTTTCTATTCCCATAAATAGAACCTTTGGATCATCCTCTTCACTCATGCCAGATGATCTACTGCCTTCTTTAGAATAAATTTTTTTCTTTTTATTATAGAACTTATTTTTGTATTGGGATTAAACCTTTTCATGTTCTTTATGGTTGTAATATTCTTCATTGTCACTATCATTTTCCTTGGGATAAGGACATTTGGAAGAAAAGTGTCCAATTTTTCCACAATTGAAGCATTTGAAAGGTAACTTCCCTTCATATTGAATTTTGATTCTTCCTCTTCAGATTTGTCTGATATAATTTCATTCGATACATGTTCATGGTTTTTAGTTCCTTTTGAGGCTTTGAAATTTATTTCACCTTTTGAAGGTTTTTCTTGTCCTATTCTCATTCCATAGGTTGTGATAATCCCATGTAGTTCATCCATTGCGAGTTTGTCAATATTCTCTCGATCTTCCAAGGTAGATACTTTGGGATCATATATCATCAAAAGTGATCTTAGTACATTTTGGAATACTATTTTGTCATCTAATTCTTCTCATATTCCTCTAATTGTATTGACAATTTCATCTTCCCTTGGAAGATACTCTGCAATTTATTCTTCTTCTTTCATCTTTAAGGTTTCAAACTGTCCTCTATACATTTGAATATTTTCTTTCTTGAATTTGGCATCTCCTTCATAAATGATTTTTAGTTTTTACAAAATATCTTTTGTTGATTTGCAATGCATGACTTTTAAAAATTCATTATTTTATAATCCACCGAGAACTGCATTTACAACTCTTGAATTATCATTGCATAGTTTCTTTGCAATTGTGTCCAAAGGAGCAGTTTCTAGTACATCATAACCCTTTATCATAGATAAACAAACATCAAATCCTAGTGACATTGGCTAACTTCTCATTCTTATACTCTAGAATGCATAGTTATCTCCTTTGAATAGTGGATCTCTATTTGAGGACATCCCTTCTCATTGATCCATTGTGGTTTCTTAGAATCTTCCTTCCAATGATTAGAATATGATGAAGGAACCCACTCTAATATGAACTGTTGGAATATTGTTTGATAATGAGAGGGGGTTGAATCAGTATTATCATTTAATTTATGATCTCCAACTCAAAGGAAACACCAATTCTTTGTTTTACTAGCACCAACCAGAAGGAAGCAAGCACCAACTCCCTAGTTTCTTCAACTATAAGTAGAGAGATGTTGCAACATGTTGGTTTAACAACTTCAATTGCAAGGAGGATACAACCTCCTTTGCAGACTCCAACCTTCCCTAGAACCACCCAACCTCCCTTTTATGTTAATTACTTCAATCTTCAAATATTCATAATCTTCTTTCTATTTTAATGCATACCTTCATTTACTTTCTTGGCCTCTGACTCTGTTATTGATATTCATATTTCAAGCACAGAGACACACTCTATTTCAACAAGAATTTATGTTTATATAGACTTCCAATGTTCATGTCCAATTGAACAATTGCACCTCTTCAATATAGGAATGTATCTCGTCATTATAAGTATGTGTCTTTTCAATATAAGATAAATTAATCATACTATTTTAATTAATACAATGTCAATGAACCATTGTGCCTTTTAAATCGCTTAGTCATGTTTTCAATTGGATCAATAGATTTTGACTATCGTGATTTAATTCACTTTTTACCTTACCATAGATAAATACCACCATGGTTTGCAAATACCATGTGCTCTTTCACTTTTTCCCTTTTTCTTTAACTCCACTTTCACTTTCACCTTTTTATTTAATCCAATTTCACTTTTGCCTTTTTCCTTATTCAACTTTTATATTTATTCATCTTTTACGTAAACTCCACTTCCACCTAACTTTTCAACTTGTGTTATTTATTAAAGTCATATTTATATTTAGTCCACTCTCATTTCCACTTTTGCGTAAAAACTTTGTTTCCATATAACTTTTCCACTTTGTATTTATTAAAGTGATACCAAGGTCACTTTTATATTTAATCACTTACTGAACTTTGACATATATTTGATCAATTACTAACCTTTGAAATCAATGAAAAATTATTCAACAATTGAATACGTAAGTGGGTCTAACCATTGGTGGCTGCTAGAAATTGTTTGGGTTTGAAGGGTCATCCAACGTTTGCCTAGAAAAAATGATGACCAAAAATTGATATGAGATATTGACTATCATGTTGATCTGACAGAATCGAGTGTTCTCAGTGTTGCATCAACAAATTTCCCTTCGACTACACTATAAAATGATAGTGCACAATAAATTATTCAAGAGGGAGACTCACCAGTATTTGTTTTGTTAATTACGATCCTGTTGCAATATAATATACAGTCACCAAGACAACTCAACTCAACCAGTGTAGTAATTGAAATTGTCTCATGCTTTTATTTTAATTATTTCATTCTTTCAAAGAACCCGAGCAGGTGATACCTTGTATTCTGGTACTCCATTGCATTCTTGTAACTCAATATTCATGTATCTTTTATTGCAGTTCCATGTCATAATCCAATATGGTACTTATTTTCTTCATGTTGACATCAATACCAAGACGATATTTCCATCAAGTGGAACGAATGTAGACCGACAAAAAATGCACCAAACCAAGAAGAATTTTATGAGGATCATGAACATGAGTTTGCATATTGAATGTATTTAAAATGTATTTTTTTATTAGGATAGTTTATCTAAGTATTTTTCAACTAGATTGCCTGAATGTATAAGCTTCTTTTAATACTTTTTGAAAGTAGGATAGAAGAAACAAACTGATACAACTATGAGCCAAATTTTGTAAATTTTTTACCATTGTATTTCTTCAGTGAAGACCCTTATATATAATCTCTTCAGTTCCTTTTGTAACATCTCGCTCTTGCTCGCACTGAGCAAACTTATCCTTGAGGAAACTTGCTTGCAAGTGATCCATATTATTATACTATCAGTCGTTCAATTATGATTATGAGACATTATGGATATGATGATATGTTATTTTGTTGTATTGACATAGACATGTGCTATTGAATGGGTTCTCCTGAGTGTGAAGGAATTTGGACATTGAGGATGCAGAGACATCAATGAAACCCCTTGGAATCCAGATCGAGTTAGGGAGAGGACTGTTGGGATTGAATGTTATTGATGTGACACATGTACATATGATTAGATGTTATGATGATTGTGTTATCACATAAACTTATTAGAGTCTTGTGAATTTGGGGTTTTTCCCTTAGACTGTAATATTTTCCTGTCTCTCATCCTTTTGCAGATCTGATCGTTAGTTTTTCTCTTGACTCGTAGTTTTTCTTCTATTGGCCTCTATCCATTTGATTGACCTATTTTTCCCTGTCATCTTGCCTAAGAAGTATCGTCCCTAAGCCTCTTTTTTTACTCTGAGGTCAATCACCTCTCTCTTTACCTCTGTCACTGATCCTTTTTCTTTCTTGAGCCTTCAAACAGATGCCCAAGTATTCATTTACACAGGTTGTAGTCATGAGCACAAAGTGAAACACTGGGACTGGTCCGATGTGGACTCAAATCAAGCAAGTGAGCTAGATCATCTTTCAACAACAAAGATCCATCAAGATATAGAGACCATATGGTTACACAAAGTTTAACATCAGAAAGAGGTCCAAAATCATGAGGTCAATCTTAGTTGTCCATTTTAGAAGGACGCGTGGAGCAGGATCAACAAAGAGAAAGTCATTTCGGGAAAGCTCAAGTGAAAGGTCATGATATCCTGAGTCTCGAAACGTCGATTTCCCAAGGTCCCAAAATGATAATATTCATTTGGGTCATCCGATCAAAGGGGATGCATGTCACCTGATCCAAGAGATCGTGATCTCATGACTTAGAGGTTTGAGCATGGAACACAATGTGAGTTCTCGAAATGTGAAATCCCGACGCACCCGATTATTGGGCTCATGATTATAGCCCATGGTTATATGGAAGTAGGGTCATAAATAAAGGGAAAACACCTATTGAGAAGAGAGTGACTGGGATTGTTCAAGGAGATGCTCCTGGCCATCAAGATCAAAGAAAATATGACCATAGATCTAGATGGGTGATTTCGAGGGATCGAACATCGGGATATTTGAAATCAAGGGGAGTGAAGACTCTCGACAAGTGAAATCCCAAATCTTCATATAGGGGATGCGTAAGGTCATGGCCCGAGGTTCCGTGGAGAGATGGATAGGAGTTGTGCCAAGGGATGAAAGTGCTCATTTTGGTCTCATTAGAAGATCTCGATGGTTTTGAAGCACTGGTCTTGACTTGGAGGAGTTGTGAATGTCTCATGGAGCATTCATGGGTGTCAGGCTCCATCCTGATCCCGATGCAAGTAGTTAATGGAAATGGGGGAGGTGGTTGAAACTGTGTCTCACCCCATAAATGGAAAGCATGGAAAGAGGTCATGTAGGTATATTGTCCGCTGAAAGTTCCCCTATCAACGGATTTTCCTACAAATCCCATACTGGTCTAAGATCGCGTCTGACAAAAGAATGCAAGGGTAGACTGACAGAAGAATATGCAGACACAGAGTTTTGAATGTAATAGCTAGGTCACATCTCTCATGGTGGCGAATGGTTCTAAGTATAAATACTCGGTTTTGATATTTTGTTAGGGTCGATGGTTGAGCAAAGCTCATGTATTGTAATGTTTTAATGAAACTTTCATTCTCTGGTTATGTAACCTGATTTGAGACTTCTTTTTTAATGAAATTCAGATTCTATTTCCATATTATTTTCGTTTGATACTAAATGTTCATGATCGAAGTATTCACATGGATTGTGGTGACTGTGTTGTAATGGATGTTTGATTGTAGTGTAGTTATAACGCTTTCAGTTTCTTGAAAATTTGAATTCAAGAGGATCTTTTTTTAGAGTTTTTCCTCCTTAGGCTGCTGGAAGACGTGATGCCCAGAGAAGACCTTTACATCTTCTCCTTAATTTCTTCCTCCTACTCACCTTTAATACAACTTACTGGTTGAAGTTAATCAAGACCTCATTCTCTTGTGCATACTGCCCCAATTTTTCGAGTCAAAACGTTATTCTATGGAGTCTTCCCCATTTGACCTCTTTAAATCCATTAAATGTGACATAAAACTGATGGGTATTGGGCTTACTTCTGTTGAAATCCATAGGTGACTTTGAGTGCTAACAATTCTGGCACCGTTGTCTGGGATGAAATTAAAAACCGTCCCCTGGGTAGAATGACAAGGAGCTTCTAATTTTGAGGGTGCATCAGATATCATAACCATTGAAGATTGTGGTTTCACCTGATGACTCCACTGAGGTGACTCTAGTGTCTTGACTCCACTGTTTCATTGTGGCTGCCTCTGGCTACAACTATATCCCTTCAGAGAACACAACGATCATATCTAGTCTTTGATGGTGAACAAAGACCACACACACTCATTCTACATATCATTAACCTAATGAATCCATGGTTAAGGGATCGATTGGTGACTCCACTGGTTCTAAATGGACAAGATATTGGCTTGAAGGTTTTCTCCCTTTAATTTCTCTATTGTTCCTAGTTTTCCCAATGGTGTTCCTACTCTATATGGATGGGTTGATTATTTGCACATATTTAAAGAGTGTAAAGAGGACAACCCTTCTTAGAATCTCTGTGAGTTTCATGAACTCATGCATCAGTGGGAGATACATCATGAGGATGTACTTATGAATATGTTCATGTTCTCATTGGACGGGTATGCTCGTGAGTGGTATCGATCCTTGACCCCTGCTAGCATCTCCTCCTTGGAACAGTTTCATGCAACTTTTAATAAGCATTGTCAAAGGTATTATTCCTCTGAGTTAATTTGTTATAGTTGTTGTGAGGGATATAAAGGTTGTGTTCCAGATATGGCAGTATATTGTAGAAGCTGTGAGAATGAAAGATGTAAGAAGGAAGGATGCGAGGAGGAAGAAGATTCCCTGACTGGTTTGGTGGAGTAGGTAAAAGCACTTTTTGCAGAATTAGAAAAACTGAAGGCAGAACATGCTTGTTGCTTGTTTGAAGGGAGCACAGAGGATTTTCCAGTCCTTGAAGCAAATTTTCTTGGCATCCCTACTGATGATAGTAGTGTTGAAGATTTCATAGTTGTAGAGGCATTAGTTTCTTCTCCTGATGAGCCTATTGTCTCGTATTTAAAGGAAGAAGCCATTATGGAAGTGGATTGTTATCTTTTTCTTCATGAGATTTATCATGATGTGTTTACATTTGGGATTGAAAAGAAGGATCATGAGATCATTCCATTTTTGCAAGATGTAGGATTTTTGTGCTCGCCCAACTTTGATGATTATTCAGATGAAGAGAAAAAGAGCCCTACATCACATTTTGACAGGATGGGGAGAAGCTAACATGTATATGACAGTCATGAATCAAGTTCTGAGATAAATATGAAGGATTTCCAAGAACATATAGTAGAGCCCTGTCCTCTATTCATTAACAAAAAATATTATGGGGAAATCAACCATCTCGGGCTTGCAGAAGACACTAAGCAGCAGTTTGAAGAGAAGAGATTTCCCATGGTTCTTGTTTATGATGATTATGAATTTGACCCTTGGGAGAGCCATGAAGAAGAAGAGGATAAATATAAAGGGTAGTCTATCTCTTGTACAGAGCCTACTAGTGAGCAGCCATCGCCTAAGATCAATAAACCTACACCAGCCTTTCACCCGCCTATGGTTGCCAGAGACATTCAGCCTGGTGTGAATAACTGCAAGACAAATCAGGCTACCTGTTGCAAATTTTATGGAGTTTGTCGCTTGTCCTTTGAGCCTAAGGAGGAATACATGGAGTTGTATTCTTCATGTTTTGAAGCTGCCCAACTTTATCTTGACCTCATCATTAGGAGGAAGGATGAAGAATGTAACCATTTTGTTGTCACAGTTGCATTATTTGTTATCAATCATTGACAGAATAAACAAATTTGCAGCTAGGAAGTTTCTTGAATGGCTATGGTTGAAGTTTTCTTTCAGCTAGCACTGTGTAAAAATTAAATTAGTTTAGGATTGTACATAAATAATCTCCTTGGAGCATGTGTGTTTATTTTTCGTTTTTACTTATTGGATTGTATTCCTCAGCAGAGTGTTTTGAGTTTGAATCCATAACCCAAAGAAAAGGCACTGTAACTACTTGTTCTTAGCATCTTGCAGGGAGCATGCCATCCCCTGTCGAGCAAAATGTTATCACATAAACTTGTCAGAGTCTTGTGAATTTGGGGTTTTTTCCTTAGTTTGCAATTCTTTCCTGTCTCTCCTCCTTTTGCAGATCTGATCTTTATTTTTCCTCTCGGCTTGTAGCTTTTCTTCTGTTGGCCTCTATCTATTTGATCAACATATTTTTCCCTATTGGCTTGCCTAAGAAGTATCATACCTAAGCCTCTCTTCTTACTCTGAGGTCGATCACCTCTCTCTTTACCTCTATCACTGATCCTTTTTCTTTCCTGAGCCTTGGGAACTTACTATTGTTGAACTCAACTAGAAATTTAGTAAGACATAAGTCATTTAATATTTGTAATGGAAAATAGGGACACCAAGGAGCGTTTTTAGGAATTCTTTAGGTGGGTGAGGGAAATAGGAATAATTAAATAATTAATGAAATTAATTTTCTGGTGCAACTAGGGGGATGAGTGACATCTATACGGGGGAGGTTTTTTCTGATTAAATTAATGAAAAATAAATTAAATGGGAATTTGGGAAATAAATCACTTAAAAACTCTATAAAAGGGATGGAGGAGGAGGAGTATGGATCTCATTTTTATGTGTAATGTTACGCTGGTGAATTTTTGTCTTGACTGAACTTATCTTGTGGGAGTTGGGATACCCATCTTGGGTAACGAGTGGTAGATCGACTGTGCAAGGCAAGATGGGTGCTAGAGGTTCTCTGGTATTGGGTGTGTGGTCCCTTTGCGACTCGGGGGGATTAGGGGGAAGAATAGTACCCATAGCATTGGCTGGAAGGTACCGGTGAGGTCACATCGATCAGGAAGTGGAAGCTGGATGGATCGTGCATGGGACAAAAACTATGGAGCATTGCATTTGGATAAGGTACGCCAGTTTAATTATTACTTGCAATGAAAGTAAATTTACACATGTTATTTCTCTATGCTCGTTTAAGATTTCATTTCCATGCATGGGCTTGCACCTACTTTCCTACAGTATTGTAATCCCCTTGCTTGTTGTTTTCTAAATGGATTTCCCTTGGAAAACCCAACTTCTGATTTCAATAACTTATATGTGTGGTTTTACTGATTATTATGAAGAGATTATGCTTATCTTCCACCCTTATCCCTAGGTCATCATTCCATGCTTGAGCAGTCGGCCAGGAGCCAAACTGACGGTCGTCACTTTGGTTTTTAAAGACTTATAGATTCTAATTCCCTACTTTTCTATGCATTGATGATAAGTGAAGGGTAATTTTTCCCATCTGTCTACCCCTTACTTATCTCTGTGTTTGATTGATTCATGGATGAATGATTGTCCTTGTGTTGACGGGTGAAATTGACCGCTCGTCAACTGAAGGAGTGGATTCAGTCCGGGGTTGTCTAAATAACCCAAGTCGTTTGGATTAATCCACTCCGACAGGTTTAGCGGCTCCGTTGGCTGATCTAAGTCCTAGGTAAGTGAAAGAAAAACTAAGCTAAAGAAACTAATCTAAGTGAAAAAACAACTTCTCCAAACTGTATACAAATGTAATATATATATATACAGTTCACTAATTAATATTAATGAAATAATAATCCTACTTTATTAAATGTACAGCGTATTGATATACTAAATCTCTGTTACCTATACAGTATTTACAGAATACAAATTTTAATTGAAATCTGCAAAATCATCTGTAAATTGTTTTATGACAGTGGAGCTATTATTTTTGAATTTTTATAACTTTTATGAAATAGAAATAAAACAATAGCTATCTAACCGGGTAATCAAGGTAATAATCTGTACTATATATATCTATCTAAACTACAAAGAATTCTCAAAATAATTGACTATTAAATTGCAAATAACAAACTGACCTGAAGTAGCGCTTCCTATTTGTCCTGTGCATAGTATTCGGTTTAGCTGTTTGATGGGGGAAACCCGCACCAGATTTTGCAAATAGCTTCTCGTAAACAGGAAGCAGGGACGCTCTTGAATACAAATGATAGAACAAAAAAGAGATATAGCAACAACAATTTTATATTTTACAGATCATCACATTAAGATAAATCCTACTACGAAGATATGTACATATTTGTTCATTCAACCAAGAAGATTAACCTTCTGTTCATTAAATGAGAATAGGGTAATTGCCGTGAGTAAAATAAGAAAAATCAAATATGGAAAATACTTAAATCATATCGCATCAACCTATAACAAATCTTGATATCTAAAGTAGTCAATAATTTGATTACAAATTTAAATGCACAAAAATTTGAACAAAAGTAAGATAAATTGAAGCTAAAGTCGTACAAAAAATCCACTTTCATTTGAGTCTGTATAATCATCAGTCCATAGTCTTTGTTCTCCCAATAGTGATGGATTGTTTACAAAAAATAATAAGTATATAAAGGCCACAGGATAAAACATTCCTTGTGGAAATTATCAAAAACTGTTTGAAAAAAATATGGGAACAATCTCCTAGATTCCTATTTCTATCTAAGATTAACAACCTAATCCCAAAACTGTGTAACATAAAGCATGTTTTAAAATGCCATAATCGATCCAATTCCCATTGAAATTCGTGCGTACCTGTAGATGCACAAAAATAAACGTTTTTAGATTGTGTTTAATTGTAAAATCAACAAAAGTACAAATTTTATGACTAGCTACAGAATCTCACGATTCTGTAGCTGGTCATATTTACAAACAAAATTGTATTAAATTAATCCAATGGTAACAGAAATGAATGTGATCTATCAAACAAATCCTTTATTACTAATTCAAAACAAACAGAATCATTTATGCTAATTCAAAACAAACAGAATCGTTCTAAAATCATTGTTGAAATATCATACCTTGGCTTTAGGGATACGATTCGGTCAAGCTATTTTTTAATTAACAATGGCAGTGGCTACTTCTACATTTTTGAACACGACAGAGCCTGTGGTCTTTTTCCTCTTATCGTTAGCCTGCATTCTATCATTTTCCTTGGTTAACATAGTCACCCAGTCCTCCAAGGACTTGATTCAGGATTGCAATAGAGGGACATCTGTATAGTATCGTTCGAGCCATGAGTTGCATTCATTGCACTGTGGTTGATCAGGCTGTGTCATTACAGGTGAGGAATATTTTAAATTGCCAGGGGTTCCACTGTCAAATTTAATCCCAGGGAATTTAGGGTCATCTTTAAGGCACGGCGGGAGGTTGGATATGTAGTCATAGGGCTTGACAGAACAAAGTTTGTGTGAGTATGGGTACTCCTCAGTCAGAAATCTCTCAATTTCAGAATCTGAATATTCACTCAAAACAATTGGTTTTTGATCCATGTTTTGTTTAGGCTTATTGCGAGCACACCTTGATACCCAATGCGCAACCTTCTTTCCCTTTCTATTGACATCAGTATTACCTTTTCCCTTTTTTCTTGCAGGCTTCTTAACAGGCTTAACAATGTCCTTTGGACATGATTCGGGTAGGTTATCGTTTGGGTAGGTCGAGGGTTCAACAGAGGGTAGGAGTGTAGGAGGGGGCATGACAGGCTCGACAAGGGTTTCGGTGACCACAATTTTGTCCACTTGACCAAACTCAGGAGTGGCAAAGTCATTCCTCAACAAGAATGCTTCCCAATAGTCTCCATTCAAACTCAAATGATGGACTATAACAATTTTAATTAGACAGTGGTGGAAGAGGCTGGAGTCAGCCTTCTCCCTCTTAAATCGTTTAGCCATTTTATACAAGCTGTGAAGGAGGAAATGTGGCATATTCAAAGGAAAATCTATGAAATTCATAAGCAGCCGTAGGTGGTATAGGAACACTAAACCATATCTACCTTTGCATGTAACGAATTTCTTAATAATGGCCAACAAATCATGCCACTTAGACTTAAGGGCTGTAACCGACATACCTTTGTCACAACTGATAATGTTTCTTGAGGTAAACAGGAGCGACCATGGAACTTCATCCACTTTCGAATTCTTAAACCATTTCTCCCCCCTAGCTGGCATACCAGTGGCTGAGCTAAGGAATTCCTCGTTCAATTCGAGTTCTATGTCCCCAACTTTGGCCTTGCATCCATCGAATGTGAGGGAAAATAGCTGAGCGACTGTGAGGTTGAAACCCTTGAATTTTTGAATGAAAACTAACCATCCATTCCTCTCCAGGTCCTCTCAGGCATTATCAAATAACAACAACGTTTGGACGTCGTTAGGTTCTATGTTCACTACAGGAGCCATAGTAGATAGCACACAGTCAACAGGGTAATCGGTGAGGGAGTTTGATAGGGTAGACACAGGACCAACTTCCTGTAGGTTTTCTCAAAACAAGCAGAGGTAGCCGGAGGTGCAAGGTAGAGGTTAATGCTTATCCATGCGAGGGTGGTGGAGTGAATTGAAACCATGCAAAACTATCATGTTGGCATGTACAATCGATGACGCCTTGGTAATAGTCCCATTCAAATCACTTTTGGTGTGTATCAAAAACAAAGTAAACAACATGTCAAATGAATAACCATTGAAAACCATGACAAGTCGATTCAAATGTTCGAACAAACAATAGCATTTTCATGATTTAAAACAAAACAATATGTCAAATATGGCACCAAAGATTTAATCATAGACACCAAAAATCATTGCATCAGGAACTTATAAATGGAAACCATATTAACAAAAATGCAAAGTGAATAAAGGTTTGGTGTTTTGATAAATGTATGNGACACCAACCGAAAAGAGACTACAACCCACTTTCCTTTCCTTGTCTTGTCTCCATGAAATATAAATAGAGGCCAACTGTCACTACCACAATCACTGTTGATGTCACTATCACTAACTCTATTATTGCCACTATCTATGTCACCTTCGCTGTCACATCAACCTGTAACCTGACAGCTTGTCATTATATCCAACCCATCACTGATCAACCTGTCCAACCTGTCACTGTCATCGATACTCAACCATATCTTCTCATGTGGATCATATACCAAGGACACCTCTCAACTAAATGTCCAACATCACCAACATATGCCTCTACCAAGCATGTACCAATATCACCAACATACCATCAGAAGATATGTCTCTCAACCATGTATCAAAGCATGTACCAAACCATCAACTTGTACCATACCAAAAATCAACCGTGTACCACAACCTGTACCACACCAACTACATCAACCAGACATCGCAACTATGCCAAACCATGCACCATAACCTATACCATATGCCTCAACCATTAACCATGTACATGAACACCATACCAAGTATCAATCTTGTACCATACCATGCATCAACCATGTACATCAACGATGTACATCAACAAATGTACCATACCATGTACCAACAATGTATATCAACCATATACCATATCACTCAATCATGACATACACCATATACCATAGGATATATCGAGCAAGTAGCAACATCACCAAGAGATGTATCACATACATGTGTTTTCATATACCAAGTGTATTCCTCAACAATGTATCAATATAAATGAAAAACATACACCATGTTTCAATGCTTCAAGAGTATACCAAAAATAATCCTCAAGCATATAACATCATCTCTATGTAACCAAACTAGATACTAGGATACTAATAAATTCAATATGTACTACTAATAAATGTACCATAGTAATATCACCAAGATGTACCATGCATCAACAAGACATTCCTCTCAAGAATGCACCATACCATCACCAAGCATAAGATACAATCACATAAGTATACCTGTAACCTGTAGTTGACCTACAATACTATAATATTGACCTGTAACATTGTCATAGCCTTCATCAGTCTGGTACCAACATCTATACCATATTTGTCTTAGCCTCACAAGACTAAGACTCCCTATCACAATGGGCCTCACGTGGAATCCCTTAGGAAACCCGTGAGGGTGCCTCATATGACATCCTCAAGCTTACTTGTGAGGGCCTGCCAAATTAGGGTTACAGAAAAATCCTAGCACTTTGCAGCTTTGAAACTTTTACTCTTTTCTTGCACTTCCTCTGTTGCCTCAGACTTGTCGTTAGATTCATCAATAGACCAAAATACTACACCATAACATTCTCACAAGATATATATTCAATGTAAGTGTGTGTTCTTATGAGAGACTCCTTGAGGTGTATTTATACTTTTTCTAGGTAATGCCTTTCCTTATTCTTAGGGAGTCTTGACTTTCTTGTTACAACCACTTTACCCATTCATTAATTGACTTGTAACCAATTAGGGGTTTCTTTATCATTCTTCCAGGCTTCCAACTTCACAAGGGAATATCTCCCTAATCGTAAGGAACCACGTGGTGTAACACCTATCACCAGAAATGGCACAATGAGTAATATCCGTCTATGAGTGTCTTACCTAAATTTACATTGTCCTTCAAGTCCATATGCCTCAACCAAATTCAGGTACCATAACCACACCTCTGGGGATTCATGTAGACTTCATAAAATGCACCCATCACATCTACTGACATCAACCACTCCATCAATGATGACTAACTCACCATCAATCTCATCCATTTCTCTAGGGATTCTAGACTTCTCCAAGGGTTTAAATCAATGACAACCAACTTTCCAACACTACCATGTTGATCTTACAGACTCAAGGGTTATTGGTGTTGCATCAACAAATTTCCTTTTGAACACAATCTGAAATGATAGTGCACAAGAAAGTATTCAATAGGGAGACTCACTAGTATTCATTTTTTTCATCACGATCATGTCTCAACAAAATATATAATCACTAGGACAAATCCACTCGATAAGTGTAGTAATTGAAATTGTCTCATTCTTTTATTTTCATTCTTTCATTCTTTCAAAGCACTTGATCGGGTGATCCCTTGTATTCTATTAGTCCATTGTGTTCTTGTAACTCAGTATTCATGTAGCTTTTACTGCATTTCCATGTCAAAATACATTATGGTACTTCTTGTCTTCATGTTGACATCAATGCCAACATGATATTTCCATAATTATCCCCCTTTGTGATTGATGGAAACACATCATAAAACAAAATTCTCCCCTAACAATGAGTAATTGTTTTACCATCCTTTTCTCCCCATTTGACATCAATGTCAAGGCCTCTAATACCAGAATGAGGTTTGTCACCAATTTTCTGCTTCTCAACCTTCTTTTGTTTTGAGTGACAATACTTGTCATTTTTTTTTCTTTCTCCCCCAATCAACACCACTTTATTTTTTATTTTTTTCAGTGAACCTTTTTCCATCCTCTATTTTAGACAGCTCCCCTTGTCATCATGACCTTTTTTTTTGTTGTATGGAGAATACTCCCATATTTTTTCTTAGATGTTCAAATCCTTCTTTAGGCAACAATTTAGTGAATGTGTCTGCTATCTGCTCCTTTGAACCAACATACTCCAATCTAAACTTTTTGTCACTAACCTTCTCTCTCAAGAAATGATACTTGATGGGTATATGTTTGGTCTTTGTAGGCATGACTAGATTCTTGGAGATGTTGATGACACTTGTATTGTCATAATAGATACCTATCTACTAATTACATTCAATTTTAATATCCTCCAATGTTTGTATCATCCATACGATTTAAGTGAAACATTCAACAACTGCAATATATTCAGCCTCTGTTGTAGATAGTGGAATTGAGGTTTGTTTTCAACTTGACCATGAGACTAGACATTCGCTCGAGAAAAATGAATTTCCACTAGTAATATTGTTTTCATCCACACTACCATCCCAATCAACATTTGTGTAGGAAATTAGTTCAAATCCTTTATTCCTTTGATACCATAAGCCAAGGTGTGATGTTCCCTTAAGATATCTAAATATTCTCTTGACAACCATCACATGTGATTCCTTTGGAGATGATTACATATTTCCACTATTCCTACTGCCTGCATGATATGAGGTCTGGATGCAATCAAATATAGTAGGCTCCCAACCATATATCTGTAGAGAGTTGAATCTACAAAATGTGACTCATATTCCTTGCTGAGTTTGCAACTGGTTGTCATTGGAGTGTTAAAAAGTGCACTTTCAACCATTCCAAACTTTTTAAGTATCTCTATTAGGTATTTGGACTGAGTAATAAACATTCCTTTTGATGACTAATTGATTTTAAGTCCAAAGAATAAATTTATCTCTCCAATCATAGACATTTCAAACTCTTTTGACATTTCTTGAGCAAATTTATAACTATATTCATCATTGTTGCAGCCAAATATGATGTCATCAACATAGAACACTATGACTAACAAACCAAAATTTTCAATTCTAATATAGTTATTGTTGTTAGACATGCCTCTTTTGAATCCTTGTTGTAGAATGTGCTTATCTAGTCTTGCATACCATGCGTTGGGTACTTGCTTAAGTCCATAGAGTTCCTTATTCAATCTATACACTTGTAATTATTTTCGTGGTTGTTCAAATCCTTCTGGATATTCTGTGTAGACTTCTTCCTTTAGGTATCCATTCAGAAATGAAGACTTTACATCCATCTGCTAGACTTTAAAATTCTTAAAGCATGAGTATGCTATAAATAATCTGATGGCTTCCATTCTTGCAACTGGAGCGAAGGTTTCTTCAAATTCAATCCCTTCTACTTGTGCATATCATTTGCACACTAATATTGCTTTATTCCTTATAACTTGACCATCTTCATTAAATTTATTTTTAAAAATACACTTGGTCCCTACCACATTTTTGTTTTTTGGTCTTGGGACAAATTCCTAGTTCTATTTTTTCTCTATTTGATCAAGCTATTCATTCATGTCTTTGATCCCGTCTTCATCTTTTTTGGCATCTACAAATGTTTTGGGTTCTATTAGGGATAACATTGCTTGTTCTTATTTATATGTTAATTTTCTTCTTTTTTCAATCCCAACACTTTTATTACCAAGGATTTGACTTTCAGGATGATTTCTTTGTATTCTCCTTGATGGTGCTTTTGTATCTTGTCTTGGTGATTATTTCTCTTCCTTTTCTTATTCATTTTGTGATTCATACTCTTGTATTTATTTAATTTTGTCATCATCATAATCTCTTATCCTTTCATCAAATTGTGGATTATCTTGATATTTGATCCCTTTTGTTTTTAGATCATCCACTTTTACATTTTCAATTTCAACAATGTTGTGTATCCTCATATTATAGCATTTGTAGGCCTTTTTGTTGGACAAGTAACCAAAAAATATGACTTCATATGATATGGAATCAAATTTTCCTAGGTTATCATAATCTCTCTTTATGTAGCATTTTCTCCCAAAAATTGTGAAGTGTTTAACTGATGGTGGTCTACCAAACCACAATTCATATGGTGTTTTGTTGTGGTTAACTCTAAGTTGTTATTTGTTAAGTATGTACATTGTTTTATACATTGCTTCTCTCCAATATATATCTAGTAGTTTTCCTTCATTTAACATGGTTCTAGTTTCTTCTTAAACAATTCTATTTTTCCTTTTAACAACTCCAATTTGCTGAGGAGTTGTGGGAGCTTAAAAGTGTCTTTTAATTCCATGTGTTTCAAAAAATTCGTTGAACTCATTTGAGGTAAATTATCCTCCATTCTCCAATCTTAGGCACTTGATTTTGAGATTAGTATAATTTTAAAATTGTACTTTGAAGACTTTAAATTTTTCGAATGCTTCTGATTTTTCTTTGAGAAAGGATACCCAAGTCATTCTTGTATTGTCATCAATGAATAAAATGAAGTAATGTTCACCTTATATACTTTTGGTTCTTGTTGTTCAACATAGTTCAGTATGAACAAGTTCTAATGGTTTTTACCTAGAGTATTCCTTTGTCTTGAATCCAACTTTTGTCTACTTCCCATGTTGGAAGTGCCTACAAACAAAGTTTGAAGTTTTTATAATATTTGGCATGCATTTCACATCTTCCTTTATACTAAATTTTATCAAGTTATCGAAGCTTATGTGTCCCATTCTTCTATTCCATAGCCAACTTTCATCTATTTGTCCCATGCATAATTTTTCTTCTTCTTCTATGTTTAAGATATATACATTGTCTGATGTCCTTGGTGCAAAAACCACTAATTTTCCTGATTCTTCTTTTCTAATTTCACATTTTTTAGATTCAAATATGAGAATGTGTCCTTGATCACATGTTTGGATCACATTAAGGATATTAGGCTTCAAATTTTCAAATAATAAAACATTTTCTACTTTATCTATGTTATTTCCCAGATCGACTATACCCTTTCCAAGTATCTTGGAAGAGACATCATCTCCAAATATAACACTTCTTTTTTCTTTCTTTTTCAAATTGAGGAATTTGTTTTGATCTTATGTCATATGCTTTGAACATCCTTTGTCAACATACCATTGGATTATTTTATTCTTGGCATATAAGGCTACCTTACATTCTATTTCATTTTCTTCTATTCGTTTTTCCTTCCATATCTTCTTATATTTTTCTTCTTGACTATTGGAAATACTTGTCTTCATGGAATATTTTGATAGTCTACAATTCCCATCTTTATGACCATAATTGTTGCATTTGTAGCATTCAATATTGTAATCTTGTAATGGATAAAATGAATTGTAGTTTAAACTCCTTTGATTTCTACTATACATTTTGTTCCTATGGCCATATCCTTAAAAAATTTTATGATAGTTCTTTCTATAAGATTTATAGTTTGATGTTTTATGCCCAAAATTATGACAAGAAAAGCAATAGCCAACAAACAGTTTTTGATACATTTTTGGTAGAGTTCTTCTTGAAATTGCATTCCTTCTATATTCATTTTATTTTGAAGGGAGAACATTTTTATGTTGATTAGAATAATTCTTTAACTTGTTTTCTTCATTTTTGAAGGAGCTATGAAGGGCAGTTGTATAAATTTTTGTATTTTTATCACTTTTCTATATTCCATATTTTAATCCTTTTTTAGTTTCCTTGTGATCATAACCCAATCTAACCTTATTACTTGATGGTATTTGACTGTTAAGGATGTCATCCAATATTTTTGAACTACTTTCAAAATTTGAATGGTTAATGCCTTTCTCAAGTTTCCTTCTTAGAAGAACTATTTCAGCCTCTAATTTTTCACAGTTTTGATATTTGTCATTAAATCGTTTACTTAAGAATTCTTCAATTCCTTTATCTTCTTTTAGTTGAGTTTTGAAATCAATAATGATTTGTTTTGTTTTCTTGATTCTTTTTTAAACATGTTCTTCTCTTGATTTTTGTTCTTCCTTATAATCTAACAATTGTTCTTTTAATGATTTGTTCTTCCTTCTACAACTTCTCAGTTCTTTGAGGGAACTAATGAGTTCTCCTTCAAGATCAACTTCAACTTCTGGATTTTCTTCATTTTCATAATTGTTATCTTTAGTAGTGTCACTTTAAGTTTCTATTCCCATAAATAGAACCTTTGGATCATCCTCTTCACTCATGCCAGATGATCTACTGCCTTCTTTAGAATAAATTTTTTTCTTTTTATTATAGAACTTATTTTTGTATTGGGATTAAACCTTTTCATGTTCTTTATGGTTGTAATATTCTTCATTGTCACTATCATTTTCCTTGGGATAAGGACATTTGGAAGAAAAGTGTCCAATTTTTCCACAATTGAAGCATTTGAAAGGTAACTTCCCTTCATATTGAATTTTGATTCTTCCTCTTCAGATTTGTCTGATATAATTTCATTCGATACATGTTCATGGTTTTTAGTTCCTTTTGAGGCTTTGAAATTTATTTCACCTTTTGAAGGTTTTTCTTGTCCTATTCTCATTCCATAGGTTGTGATAATCCCATGTAGTTCATCCATTGCGAGTTTGTCAATATTCTCTCGATCTTCCAAGGTAGATACTTTGGGATCATATATCATCAAAAGTGATCTTAGTACATTTTGGAATACTATTTTGTCATCTAATTCTTCTCATATTCCTCTAATTGTATTGACAATTTCATCTTCCCTTGGAAGATACTCTGCAATTTATTCTTCTTCTTTCATCTTTAAGGTTTCAAACTGTCCTCTATACATTTGAATATTTTCTTTCTTGAATTTGGCATCTCCTTCATAAATGATTTTTAGTTTTTACAAAATATCTTTTGTTGATTTGCAATGCATGACTTTTAAAAATTCATTATTTTATAATCCACCGAGAACTGCATTTACAACTCTTGAATTATCATTGCATAGTTTCTTTGCAATTGTGTCCAAAGGAGCAGTTTCTAGTACATCATAACCCTTTATCATAGATAAACAAACATCAAATCCTAGTGACATTGGCTAACTTCTCATTCTTATACTCTAGAATGCATAGTTATCTCCTTTGAATAGTGGATCTCTATTTGAGGACATCCCTTCTCATTGATCCATTGTGGTTTCTTAGAATCTTCCTTCCAATGATTAGAATATGATGAAGGAACCCACTCTAATATGAACTGTTGGAATATTGTTTGATAATGAGAGGGGGTTGAATCAGTATTATCATTTAATTTATGATCTCCAACTCAAAGGAAACACCAATTCTTTGTTTTACTAGCACCAACCAGAAGGAAGCAAGCACCAACTCCCTAGTTTCTTCAACTATAAGTAGAGAGATGTTGCAACATGTTGGTTTAACAACTTCAATTGCAAGGAGGATACAACCTCCTTTGCAGACTCCAACCTTCCCTAGAACCACCCAACCTCCCTTTTATGTTAATTACTTCAATCTTCAAATATTCATAATCTTCTTTCTATTTTAATGCATACCTTCATTTACTTTCTTGGCCTCTGACTCTGTTATTGATATTCATATTTCAAGCACAGAGACACACTCTATTTCAACAAGAATTTATGTTTATATAGACTTCCAATGTTCATGTCCAATTGAACAATTGCACCTCTTCAATATAGGAATGTATCTCGTCATTATAAGTATGTGTCTTTTCAATATAAGATAAATTAATCATACTATTTTAATTAATACAATGTCAATGAACCATTGTGCCTTTTAAATCGCTTAGTCATGTTTTCAATTGGATCAATAGATTTTGACTATCGTGATTTAATTCACTTTTTACCTTACCATAGATAAATACCACCATGGTTTGCAAATACCATGTGCTCTTTCACTTTTTCCCTTTTTCTTTAACTCCACTTTCACTTTCACCTTTTTATTTAATCCAATTTCACTTTTGCCTTTTTCCTTATTCAACTTTTATATTTATTCATCTTTTACGTAAACTCCACTTCCACCTAACTTTTCAACTTGTGTTATTTATTAAAGTCATATTTATATTTAGTCCACTCTCATTTCCACTTTTGCGTAAAAACTTTGTTTCCATATAACTTTTCCACTTTGTATTTATTAAAGTGATACCAAGGTCACTTTTATATTTAATCACTTACTGAACTTTGACATATATTTGATCAATTACTAACCTTTGAAATCAATGAAAAATTATTCAACAATTGAATACGTAAGTGGGTCTAACCATTGGTGGCTGCTAGAAATTGTTTGGGTTTGAAGGGTCATCCAACGTTTGCCTAGAAAAAATGATGACCAAAAATTGATATGAGATATTGACTATCATGTTGATCTGACAGAATCGAGTGTTCTCAGTGTTGCATCAACAAATTTCCCTTCGACTACACTATAAAATGATAGTGCACAATAAATTATTCAAGAGGGAGACTCACCAGTATTTGTTTTGTTAATTACGATCCTGTTGCAATATAATATACAGTCACCAAGACAACTCAACTCAACCAGTGTAGTAATTGAAATTGTCTCATGCTTTTATTTTAATTATTTCATTCTTTCAAAGAACCCGAGCAGGTGATACCTTGTATTCTGGTACTCCATTGCATTCTTGTAACTCAATATTCATGTATCTTTTATTGCAGTTCCATGTCATAATCCAATATGGTACTTATTTTCTTCATGTTGACATCAATACCAAGACGATATTTCCATCAAGTGGAACGAATGTAGACCGACAAAAAATGCACCAAACCAAGAAGAATTTTATGAGGATCATGAACATGAGTTTGCATATTGAATGTATTTAAAATGTATTTTTTTATTAGGATAGTTTATCTAAGTATTTTTCAACTAGATTGCCTGAATGTATAAGCTTCTTTTAATACTTTTTGAAAGTAGGATAGAAGAAACAAACTGATACAACTATGAGCCAAATTTTGTAAATTTTTTACCATTGTATTTCTTCAGTGAAGACCCTTATATATAATCTCTTCAGTTCCTTTTGTAACATCTCGCTCTTGCTCGCACTGAGCAAACTTATCCTTGAGGAAACTTGCTTGCAAGTGATCCATATTATTATACTATCAGTCGTTCAATTATGATTATGAGACATTATGGATATGATGATATGTTATTTTGTTGTATTGACATAGACATGTGCTATTGAATGGGTTCTCCTGAGTGTGAAGGAATTTGGACATTGAGGATGCAGAGACATCAATGAAACCCCTTGGAATCCAGATCGAGTTAGGGAGAGGACTGTTGGGATTGAATGTTATTGATGTGACACATGTACATATGATTAGATGTTATGATGATTGTGTTATCACATAAACTTATTAGAGTCTTGTGAATTTGGGGTTTTTCCCTTAGACTGTAATATTTTCCTGTCTCTCATCCTTTTGCAGATCTGATCGTTAGTTTTTCTCTTGACTCGTAGTTTTTCTTCTATTGGCCTCTATCCATTTGATTGACCTATTTTTCCCTGTCATCTTGCCTAAGAAGTATCGTCCCTAAGCCTCTTTTTTTACTCTGAGGTCAATCACCTCTCTCTTTACCTCTGTCACTGATCCTTTTTCTTTCTTGAGCCTTCAAACAGATGCCCAAGTATTCATTTACACAGGTTGTAGTCATGAGCACAAAGTGAAACACTGGGACTGGTCCGATGTGGACTCAAATCAAGCAAGTGAGCTAGATCATCTTTCAACAACAAAGATCCATCAAGATATAGAGACCATATGGTTACACAAAGTTTAACATCAGAAAGAGGTCCAAAATCATGAGGTCAATCTTAGTTGTCCATTTTAGAAGGACGCGTGGAGCAGGATCAACAAAGAGAAAGTCATTTCGGGAAAGCTCAAGTGAAAGGTCATGATATCCTGAGTCTCGAAACGTCGATTTCCCAAGGTCCCAAAATGATAATATTCATTTGGGTCATCCGATCAAAGGGGATGCATGTCACCTGATCCAAGAGATCGTGATCTCATGACTTAGAGGTTTGAGCATGGAACACAATGTGAGTTCTCGAAATGTGAAATCCCGACGCACCCGATTATTGGGCTCATGATTATAGCCCATGGTTATATGGAAGTAGGGTCATAAATAAAGGGAAAACACCTATTGAGAAGAGAGTGACTGGGATTGTTCAAGGAGATGCTCCTGGCCATCAAGATCAAAGAAAATATGACCATAGATCTAGATGGGTGATTTCGAGGGATCGAACATCGGGATATTTGAAATCAAGGGGAGTGAAGACTCTCGACAAGTGAAATCCCAAATCTTCATATAGGGGATGCGTAAGGTCATGGCCCGAGGTTCCGTGGAGAGATGGATAGGAGTTGTGCCAAGGGATGAAAGTGCTCATTTTGGTCTCATTAGAAGATCTCGATGGTTTTGAAGCACTGGTCTTGACTTGGAGGAGTTGTGAATGTCTCATGGAGCATTCATGGGTGTCAGGCTCCATCCTGATCCCGATGCAAGTAGTTAATGGAAATGGGGGAGGTGGTTGAAACTGTGTCTCACCCCATAAATGGAAAGCATGGAAAGAGGTCATGTAGGTATATTGTCCGCTGAAAGTTCCCCTATCAACGGATTTTCCTACAAATCCCATACTGGTCTAAGATCGCGTCTGACAAAAGAATGCAAGGGTAGACTGACAGAAGAATATGCAGACACAGAGTTTTGAATGTAATAGCTAGGTCACATCTCTCATGGTGGCGAATGGTTCTAAGTATAAATACTCGGTTTTGATATTTTGTTAGGGTCGATGGTTGAGCAAAGCTCATGTATTGTAATGTTTTAATGAAACTTTCATTCTCTGGTTATGTAACCTGATTTGAGACTTCTTTTTTAATGAAATTCAGATTCTATTTCCATATTATTTTCGTTTGATACTAAATGTTCATGATCGAAGTATTCACATGGATTGTGGTGACTGTGTTGTAATGGATGTTTGATTGTAGTGTAGTTATAACGCTTTCAGTTTCTTGAAAATTTGAATTCAAGAGGATCTTTTTTTAGAGTTTTTCCTCCTTAGGCTGCTGGAAGACGTGATGCCCAGAGAAGACCTTTACATCTTCTCCTTAATTTCTTCCTCCTACTCACCTTTAATACAACTTACTGGTTGAAGTTAATCAAGACCTCATTCTCTTGTGCATACTGCCCCAATTTTTCGAGTCAAAACGTTATTCTATGGAGTCTTCCCCATTTGACCTCTTTAAATCCATTAAATGTGACATAAAACTGATGGGTATTGGGCTTACTTCTGTTGAAATCCATAGGTGACTTTGAGTGCTAACAATTCTGGCACCGTTGTCTGGGATGAAATTAAAAACCGTCCCCTGGGTAGAATGACAAGGAGCTTCTAATTTTGAGGGTGCATCAGATATCATAACCATTGAAGATTGTGGTTTCACCTGATGACTCCACTGAGGTGACTCTAGTGTCTTGACTCCACTGTTTCATTGTGGCTGCCTCTGGCTACAACTATATCCCTTCAGAGAACACAACGATCATATCTAGTCTTTGATGGTGAACAAAGACCACACACACTCATTCTACATATCATTAACCTAATGAATCCATGGTTAAGGGATCGATTGGTGACTCCACTGGTTCTAAATGGACAAGATATTGGCTTGAAGGTTTTCTCCCTTTAATTTCTCTATTGTTCCTAGTTTTCCCAATGGTGTTCCTACTCTATATGGATGGGTTGATTATTTGCACATATTTAAAGAGTGTAAAGAGGACAACCCTTCTTAGAATCTCTGTGAGTTTCATGAACTCATGCATCAGTGGGAGATACATCATGAGGATGTACTTATGAATATGTTCATGTTCTCATTGGACGGGTATGCTCGTGAGTGGTATCGATCCTTGACCCCTGCTAGCATCTCCTCCTTGGAACAGTTTCATGCAACTTTTAATAAGCATTGTCAAAGGTATTATTCCTCTGAGTTAATTTGTTATAGTTGTTGTGAGGGATATAAAGGTTGTGTTCCAGATATGGCAGTATATTGTAGAAGCTGTGAGAATGAAAGATGTAAGAAGGAAGGATGCGAGGAGGAAGAAGATTCCCTGACTGGTTTGGTGGAGTAGGTAAAAGCACTTTTTGCAGAATTAGAAAAACTGAAGGCAGAACATGCTTGTTGCTTGTTTGAAGGGAGCACAGAGGATTTTCCAGTCCTTGAAGCAAATTTTCTTGGCATCCCTACTGATGATAGTAGTGTTGAAGATTTCATAGTTGTAGAGGCATTAGTTTCTTCTCCTGATGAGCCTATTGTCTCGTATTTAAAGGAAGAAGCCATTATGGAAGTGGATTGTTATCTTTTTCTTCATGAGATTTATCATGATGTGTTTACATTTGGGATTGAAAAGAAGGATCATGAGATCATTCCATTTTTGCAAGATGTAGGATTTTTGTGCTCGCCCAACTTTGATGATTATTCAGATGAAGAGAAAAAGAGCCCTACATCACATTTTGACAGGATGGGGAGAAGCTAACATGTATATGACAGTCATGAATCAAGTTCTGAGATAAATATGAAGGATTTCCAAGAACATATAGTAGAGCCCTGTCCTCTATTCATTAACAAAAAATATTATGGGGAAATCAACCATCTCGGGCTTGCAGAAGACACTAAGCAGCAGTTTGAAGAGAAGAGATTTCCCATGGTTCTTGTTTATGATGATTATGAATTTGACCCTTGGGAGAGCCATGAAGAAGAAGAGGATAAATATAAAGGGTAGTCTATCTCTTGTACAGAGCCTACTAGTGAGCAGCCATCGCCTAAGATCAATAAACCTACACCAGCCTTTCACCCGCCTATGGTTGCCAGAGACATTCAGCCTGGTGTGAATAACTGCAAGACAAATCAGGCTACCTGTTGCAAATTTTATGGAGTTTGTCGCTTGTCCTTTGAGCCTAAGGAGGAATACATGGAGTTGTATTCTTCATGTTTTGAAGCTGCCCAACTTTATCTTGACCTCATCATTAGGAGGAAGGATGAAGAATGTAACCATTTTGTTGTCACAGTTGCATTATTTGTTATCAATCATTGACAGAATAAACAAATTTGCAGCTAGGAAGTTTCTTGAATGGCTATGGTTGAAGTTTTCTTTCAGCTAGCACTGTGTAAAAATTAAATTAGTTTAGGATTGTACATAAATAATCTCCTTGGAGCATGTGTGTTTATTTTTCGTTTTTACTTATTGGATTGTATTCCTCAGCAGAGTGTTTTGAGTTTGAATCCATAACCCAAAGAAAAGGCACTGTAACTACTTGTTCTTAGCATCTTGCAGGGAGCATGCCATCCCCTGTCGAGCAAAATGTTATCACATAAACTTGTCAGAGTCTTGTGAATTTGGGGTTTTTTCCTTAGTTTGCAATTCTTTCCTGTCTCTCCTCCTTTTGCAGATCTGATCTTTATTTTTCCTCTCGGCTTGTAGCTTTTCTTCTGTTGGCCTCTATCTATTTGATCAACATATTTTTCCCTATTGGCTTGCCTAAGAAGTATCATACCTAAGCCTCTCTTCTTACTCTGAGGTCGATCACCTCTCTCTTTACCTCTATCACTGATCCTTTTTCTTTCCTGAGCCTTGGGAACTTACTATTGTTGAACTCAACTAGAAATTTAGTAAGACATAAGTCATTTAATATTTGTAATGGAAAATAGGGACACCAAGGAGCGTTTTTAGGAATTCTTTAGGTGGGTGAGGGAAATAGGAATAATTAAATAATTAATGAAATTAATTTTCTGGTGCAACTAGGGGGATGAGTGACATCTATACGGGGGAGGTTTTTTCTGATTAAATTAATGAAAAATAAATTAAATGGGAATTTGGGAAATAAATCACTTAAAAACTCTATAAAAGGGATGGAGGAGGAGGAGTATGGATCTCATTTTTATGTGTAATGTTACGCTGGTGAATTTTTGTCTTGACTGAACTTATCTTGTGGGAGTTGGGATACCCATCTTGGGTAACGAGTGGTAGATCGACTGTGCAAGGCAAGATGGGTGCTAGAGGTTCTCTGGTATTGGGTGTGTGGTCCCTTTGCGACTCGGGGGGATTAGGGGGAAGAATAGTACCCATAGCATTGGCTGGAAGGTACCGGTGAGGTCACATCGATCAGGAAGTGGAAGCTGGATGGATCGTGCATGGGACAAAAACTATGGAGCATTGCATTTGGATAAGGTACGCCAGTTTAATTATTACTTGCAATGAAAGTAAATTTACACATGTTATTTCTCTATGCTCGTTTAAGATTTCATTTCCATGCATGGGCTTGCACCTACTTTCCTACAGTATTGTAATCCCCTTGCTTGTTGTTTTCTAAATGGATTTCCCTTGGAAAACCCAACTTCTGATTTCAATAACTTATATGTGTGGTTTTACTGATTATTATGAAGAGATTATGCTTATCTTCCACCCTTATCCCTAGGTCATCATTCCATGCTTGAGCAGTCGGCCAGGAGCCAAACTGACGGTCGTCACTTTGGTTTTTAAAGACTTATAGATTCTAATTCCCTACTTTTCTATGCATTGATGATAAGTGAAGGGTAATTTTTCCCATCTGTCTACCCCTTACTTATCTCTGTGTTTGATTGATTCATGGATGAATGATTGTCCTTGTGTTGACGGGTGAAATTGACCGCTCGTCAACTGAAGGAGTGGATTCAGTCCGGGGTTGTCTAAATAACCCAAGTCGTTTGGATTAATCCACTCCGACAGGTTTAGCGGCTCCGTTGGCTGATCTAAGTCCTAGGTAAGTGAAAGAAAAACTAAGCTAAAGAAACTAATCTAAGTGAAAAAACAACTTCTCCAAACTGTATACAAATGTAATATATATATATACAGTTCACTAATTAATATTAATGAAATAATAATCCTACTTTATTAAATGTACAGCGTATTGATATACTAAATCTCTGTTACCTATACAGTATTTACAGAATACAAATTTTAATTGAAATCTGCAAAATCATCTGTAAATTGTTTTATGACAGTGGAGCTATTATTTTTGAATTTTTATAACTTTTATGAAATAGAAATAAAACAATAGCTATCTAACCGGGTAATCAAGGTAATAATCTGTACTATATATATCTATCTAAACTACAAAGAATTCTCAAAATAATTGACTATTAAATTGCAAATAACAAACTGACCTGAAGTAGCGCTTCCTATTTGTCCTGTGCATAGTATTCGGTTTAGCTGTTTGATGGGGGAAACCCGCACCAGATTTTGCAAATAGCTTCTCGTAAACAGGAAGCAGGGACGCTCTTGAATACAAATGATAGAACAAAAAAGAGATATAGCAACAACAATTTTATATTTTACAGATCATCACATTAAGATAAATCCTACTACGAAGATATGTACATATTTGTTCATTCAACCAAGAAGATTAACCTTCTGTTCATTAAATGAGAATAGGGTAATTGCCGTGAGTAAAATAAGAAAAATCAAATATGGAAAATACTTAAATCATATCGCATCAACCTATAACAAATCTTGATATCTAAAGTAGTCAATAATTTGATTACAAATTTAAATGCACAAAAATTTGAACAAAAGTAAGATAAATTGAAGCTAAAGTCGTACAAAAAATCCACTTTCATTTGAGTCTGTATAATCATCAGTCCATAGTCTTTGTTCTCCCAATAGTGATGGATTGTTTACAAAAAATAATAAGTATATAAAGGCCACAGGATAAAACATTCCTTGTGGAAATTATCAAAAACTGTTTGAAAAAAATATGGGAACAATCTCCTAGATTCCTATTTCTATCTAAGATTAACAACCTAATCCCAAAACTGTGTAACATAAAGCATGTTTTAAAATGCCATAATCGATCCAATTCCCATTGAAATTCGTGCGTACCTGTAGATGCACAAAAATAAACGTTTTTAGATTGTGTTTAATTGTAAAATCAACAAAAGTACAAATTTTATGACTAGCTACAGAATCTCACGATTCTGTAGCTGGTCATATTTACAAACAAAATTGTATTAAATTAATCCAATGGTAACAGAAATGAATGTGATCTATCAAACAAATCCTTTATTACTAATTCAAAACAAACAGAATCATTTATGCTAATTCAAAACAAACAGAATCGTTCTAAAATCATTGTTGAAATATCATACCTTGGCTTTAGGGATACGATTCGGTCAAGCTATTTTTTAATTAACAATGGCAGTGGCTACTTCTACATTTTTGAACACGACAGAGCCTGTGGTCTTTTTCCTCTTATCGTTAGCCTGCATTCTATCATTTTCCTTGGTTAACATAGTCACCCAGTCCTCCAAGGACTTGATTCAGGATTGCAATAGAGGGACATCTGTATAGTATCGTTCGAGCCATGAGTTGCATTCATTGCACTGTGGTTGATCAGGCTGTGTCATTACAGGTGAGGAATATTTTAAATTGCCAGGGGTTCCACTGTCAAATTTAATCCCAGGGAATTTAGGGTCATCTTTAAGGCACGGCGGGAGGTTGGATATGTAGTCATAGGGCTTGACAGAACAAAGTTTGTGTGAGTATGGGTACTCCTCAGTCAGAAATCTCTCAATTTCAGAATCTGAATATTCACTCAAAACAATTGGTTTTTGATCCATGTTTTGTTTAGGCTTATTGCGAGCACACCTTGATACCCAATGCGCAACCTTCTTTCCCTTTCTATTGACATCAGTATTACCTTTTCCCTTTTTTCTTGCAGGCTTCTTAACAGGCTTAACAATGTCCTTTGGACATGATTCGGGTAGGTTATCGTTTGGGTAGGTCGAGGGTTCAACAGAGGGTAGGAGTGTAGGAGGGGGCATGACAGGCCCGACAAGGGTTTCGGTGACCACAATTTTGTCCACTTGACCAAACTCAGGAGTGGAAAAGTCATTCCTCAACAAGAATGCTTCCCAATAGTCTCCATTCAAACTCAAATGATGGACTATAACAATTTTAATTAGACAGTGGTGGAAGAGGCTGGAGTCATCCTTCTCCCTCTTAAATCGTTTAGCCATTTTATACAAGCTGCGAAGGAGGAAATGTGGCATATTCAAAGGAAAATCTATGAAATTCATAAGCAGCCATAGGTGGTATAGGAACACTAAACCATATCTACCTTCGCATGTAACAAATTGCTTAATAATGGCCAACAAATCATGCCACTTAGACTTAAGGGCTGTAACCGACATACCTTTGTCACAACTGATAATTTTTCTTGAGGTAAACAGGAGCGACCATGGAACTTCATCCACTTTCGAATTCTTAAACCATTTCTCCCCCCTAGCTGGCATACCAGTGGCTGAGCTAAGGAATTCCTCGTTCAATTCGAGTTCTATGTCCCCAACTTTGGCCTTGCATCCATCGAATGTGAGGGAAAATAGCTGAGCGACTGTGAGGTTGAAACCCTTGAATTTTTGAATGAAAACTAACCATCCATTCCTCTCCAGGTCCTCTCAGGCATTATCAAATAACAACAACGTTTGGACGTCGTTAGGTTCTATGTTCACTACAGGAGCCATAGTAGATAGCACACAGTCAACAGGGTAATCGGTGAGGGAGTTTGATAGGGTAGACACAGGACCAACTTCCTGTAGGTTTTCTCAAAACAAGCAGAGGTAGCCGGAGGTGCAAGGTAGAGGTTAATGCTTATCCATGCGAGGGTGGTGGAGTGAATTGAAACCATGCAAAACTATCATGTTGGCATGTACAATCGATGACGCCTTGGTAATAGTCCCATTCAAATCACTTTTGGTGTGTATCAAAAACAAAGTAAACAACATGTCAAATGAATAACCATTGAAAACCATGACAAGTCGATTCAAATGTTCGAACAAACAATAGCATTTTCATGATTTAAAACAAAACAATATGTCAAATATGGCACCAAAGATTTAATCATAGACACCAAAAATCATTGCATCAGGAACTTATAAATGGAAACCATATTAACAAAAATGCAAAGTGAATAAAGGTTTGGTGTTTTGATAAATGTATGACCATTAGTGAGTAGGAGGTAAAAGAGATACGGCCATATAAACAAAAGATTTACCATAATCCAAAGATGATTTTAATACCATCAACATGACTTCCAACTCAAGATTTTCACGCTTGCATTCGTGAAAATAAAAACCAAAGCCAGGTGTGTGAAAGCAAAAGATAATAGTGTCGTTTTGTTTAAAGAATTGTGATGAGTATTGAGGGTTCACAACCCTTGTGTAGGCAGCTTATATAAAAAATAAAAATGGCAAGATGGATGCCAACAATGGAGACACACTAGTAGAAGCAGTTATCTCTGCCAAAAGAACAAATCCAGATTAGGATAATGAGAATAATTCTAACTAAAAAACAACCAGAAAATTGTTTAAACATCATCATCAATCATAAAAATTCCAGCTATACTTAAAAGATGAAAACTGATAATAGTCTTAATAAAAGCAAGTCATGACATTAATGATAAAATCTCCAAAACTGTTGACAGATCCACTGTTACCAGCAGGCATCCATATCCTCGACAGGGTTTCCATTTAACCCACTCTGATATCTGTATCCTGCCAAGAAGTTCCAGATCAGAATAAAGGACATTTTAAGGTCAAGAGATTTCATATTTGAAAATTTTCATATACCCGACATTGCTTCACTGCCAGCGGGCCTGTTCAGTACCCCGACGAAGTTATCTTGGCATCATGCATGCATTTACCCACTTCCAGTAGACCTGTTCAGTATCCCTATGGGTTTACAAGCACTTCCCATAGCTCTTTAAATGATTTGTCTGTTTTTTAAAGATATATAATTGAGCGGGGTGACGCTGAAAATTATGATATTTTGGACATATTTTTACAGACCTTGTCATAATTTTTTAACTGTCCTTCATTAAGATCTAGAGATGATTTATTAATAAACTGACCTTCAAAGGCAGGGAGACATCTTCTGAGTTATTCCCTTAAGGAATAGGGACACCGTAAGAAGATAATGGATGATCGTGATAGGCTTCAATTACAAATTGGAATCAATAAACTCTTTCAAACAACAGGCTTTACTTAACATGGTTGTACATTCCAGAAGGCATATCACAATTGATGTTTAGATAACTTTTCAACAGTCATTTCAGAGAAAAAAAATTATGTTTTCTTTGTCTGAACAGTTCATAATACAGGTATGTGTATTTCCAAAAGCAAAAACTGATAAGTATAGGGAGAAATCAAGACCAAAAGAGCAAAAGAAAAGAAAACAAAGGAAAAATATTTACAAAGTGTACACAGGGTTTTCATCAAACGAAATACCTCTTTAGAGCTTGGCCATTCACCGGATAGGTGTCTGGATGTCCCTCTAGATTCTGTAATTGGAAAGAGATGGGACCCAATTTCTCAGCAATTAAAAATGGTCCTAGCCATAAGTTCTGAAACTTCGTGTGTTCTCCCTTTCCCTCATGTGGTTTGTCCCATTGCAAGACAAGGTCACCTACTTCGAAGTTCCTATCAGAGGCAGAGTTGGAATCAAACCAGCTTTTGACCACTAGTTGATGCTGATCTAACTTACGTTTTACTTGAGCCCTTACCTCTTCTAGTTTTATTAAAGCGTTAATTCTATTCTCCAAAGGGGGGCAGTCTTCTTCTTGTATTTTCTATGATAGCTGTAGTGAGGGAAGAAGAATATGTGGTGGAAGAATTGCTTCTCTACCATAGATGAGAAAGAAGGGAGAGTTACCCACAACATTTTTCGGTGTTATCCTATCAGCCCAGATTGTGTTTAACAATGCATTATGCCAATTTTTGTGATTTTCAGATACCGTTCTCTTGATTATTTTAATCAGATTCTTATTAGTTGATTCTGCCAATCCATTTCCCTGAGGGTAGTAGCTAGTAGAATATTTCAATTTAATTCATTTTTCTAGAGTGAACTCACTCATCTCAAGAGACGAAAAATAAGAAGCGTTATCGAATACTAAACAGTCAGGGATACCAAAACGAGTAATAATATTTGAATTTAAAAAGGAAATTACCTGAATGGTATTTACAACTCTTAAGGGGGCAGATTTAGACCACCTGGTGAAGTAATCTATGGATTTTATGATAAAATTATGCTGCTTTGAGGAAAACGGATTGATTGGTCCTATAATATCAAGAGCCCACTGCTGAAAAGAGGAGTGTACTAAAACAGGCTGCAAAGGAAAGGCTGGTTTTTGTATCCGCCTAGATGCTTTTTGGAAAATAATACACTTGTGACACAAGGCATGAGCATCTCTAAAAAGTGTAGGTCACTAATAACCTGCTCTTAAAACTTTATGGGAAGTGGTATCCCCACCAAAATTCCCACCAGCTTCTCCTGCGTGCAATTCTAATAAGACCTTTTATGCTTCATCTTTCTCAAGACAGCGCATTAGTACTCCATCAAAATTTTGACAAAACAAAATACCATTAATCAGCTGAAAGGAGGAAAATTTTAATCTTAACGATCTTCTTTTAGTGGGATCTAGGTGACGGGGGGCTGACCCATGTTCAAGACAGAATTTTATATCGTCATACCAGGGACTGATAGAGTTTTGTGCACAACAGATTGAATTTTGATTGTGATGTCTTGGGTTTGACATATAGTTTTCTTCTTGCTGTCCTGCTGCTGAGTCAACAACTAACTTTCATAGCCCTTGGCCTCTCACTATTTGTGCTGGGGTGATTTCTATGTCATACTCTTGTAAGGAGGTAACCCAATTCGCCCTCTTTTCACCTAGTTCTTTCTGCACTAACAAATTTCTGACGGCTGGGTAGGGAATGATAATTTTCGTCCTAGATTTCAAAAGATAAGATTGGAAGTGCTTAACTGCTTTAAAAATAGCATAGGCTTGCTGATCTACCACTAGGTAATTAAGTTCTGCACCTTTGAAAGAAGAGCTCATAAAGCCAATTAGGACTTCATTGTTTTCAACGTTCTTTTGAGTTAGGACAACGGCGTAGGAGCAGTCAGAAGCAAATGTGTAGAGCGTGAAGTCTTGCGAAAAGTTGGGGCTCATGAGAGAAGGAGCGTCTATTATGGACTTTTTTATTGAATTAAAATCTTGGTGTTCTAAGGGTCCCCAATGATATTGTGCATCTTTCTTAATTAAATTCTGTAAAGGTCTCACCATTTCATAGAAACTGGGGACGAATCTCCTGATAAAGTTTATCTGGCCTAAGAAAGACTGCATAGACTTTTTGGATGAGGGAGGGGGAAGTTTCGAGATGACTTGAGTCCTTTCAGGGTCAATAATCATCCCTTTGTTTGATACGATAAATCCTAAGAGTTTACCTTGTTCTATTGCGAAGATAGATTTTTTAGGATTCAAGGAAATGTCGTACTTATGACATCGCTGTAGAACAACTCTCAAATGAGCTAGATGATCAGTTTTATTTTTTGGAAATACAGTAACATCATCTAGGTAAACTACGATGGATTGATTGATTAAGCCTCGGAAAGCAATGTCCATCTCTCTCTGAAAAGTGGCACCAACATGAATGAGTCCAAAGGGCATTTTCCTATAAGCGTAGGTGCCCCATGGAGTGCAGAAGGTAGTTTTAAGTTGGTCTGGAAGAGACATCAGGACTTGGTTGTACCCTGAAAAACCATCCAATAAGGATAATCTTTTAGAACCAGATACCTATTAAAGGATCTATTCCATGGGTGGGACAGGGTAGTTGTCTTTATCAGACACTTGATTAAGGTTTCAAAAATCGATGCATAGTCGTATTTCACCACTCTTCTTCCAGACAGGGACAAGGTTAGAACCCCATTGCGTGTGCCTAATTGGAAAAATTATGTTAGCATTTAGGAGTTTATTTAATTCTTTTTTGACGATCGGTTCGAGCTTAGGGTGCATTTTTCTTAACTTTTGTTGAAACAATAAGGTTTGGGGTTTCATAGGAATGATGTGTTGTATGATGTTAGGGTCAAAGGTTTTTAGGTCTTCATAGGTCCATGCAAAAACATCTTTGAATTCCTTAAACAATTTAGTAAACACATCTTTCTCTTGTTCAGAACACCCCACCCCTAAATTGATGCACTGTGGATTATCATTAGTTCCCAAGTTTACTTTTTCATACGATAACGAGGAACTATTCGTTTTACAGTTGACCAATTTTTTGAATTTGTCTTGAAGATCATAATATTTTTCTAATCTAACTACAAATTTAGGGATAGAATTTACCGTGTCCGATGAAGATTCAGGAGATCTCGGATCTGGTATTACCGTGAAATCGCGCAGATTGTCGTCATGAGTGCATTCGTCGATCACTGCGCCTTGGAAATTTTCTTCCATATGCAGGAAACTAATAATTTGTTGATCGTTGTCGAAGACTCTCCAATTCGTAATGTTGTCGGGAATGGATGGCCTGAACAATAGTTCGACAGAGAATGCATTTGGGGACAAGCCTTCTGCAGGAAAGAGTTTCGAAGCTACATTAGCTAATAAATCGGCTTCTGAATTATTCAATCTAGGAATAGAATTTACATTGAAAGCAAAAAACTTATTCATTAAATTCCATACCTTAGATTGGTAGATTTTGAGATGCAGGGATAAATAGTGGATAGAATCTCTCACCTGTCTAACCACGATTTTCGAGTCGCCAAAGATAGTCAAATTTTGAATGTCCATATCTAATGATTTTCTGAGGCCTTGCAATAAAGCCTCATATTCTGCTGTGTTTTTAGTACATTCAAATTCTAAATTGCATGTAATCAAGGTTTTGTTACCTACTGGATCAATAATAATGCAGCCCGCACCAGCTCCTTCCTTGGACTTTGAACCGTCAAAGTAGAGAGACCATATTTGATTTTTATCGAGTGCATGAGACCATTGTGTAGAAATTGTTGGCTGCACATATGCTACAACCTCGGACTGTTGTTCCAGATTAATGATAGCGAAAGTCTTGGCCATGAAATTTCCGAAAAAGGTATCCATCCCTTGTATTTCGGGTGAATTGATAGAAGGTGTAAATGGTTCATTGGGATCATTTAAATCTGTGACTGTGAACTTTAGGTAACATTCACAATTTACCTTGATTTTGTTGGGCTTGTCGTTCTCGGGTAGCCATAGGTGAGACCAATCTGTCGCGAAATAGTCGTGTAGCTGCTCTGACCAATCTCTGCTTAAAAACAAACCATAAACTTCTGGAATATCCACAAAATTAATATCAATCACTTGATGAACTTTGGGGTTAGATGATAATCTTATAAGCACATTCCTTAATTCGCCTACAACTTTAACACTAGTTCTATCAAGTTGGATGATCTTTAAGGTGGATGGTTCAACTTCAGCATTAATATTCTGACACATAGACCATGGAATTACATTGGATGATGCTCCTAAATCTACCATACAATTGTGCACGTTCTTATTAAAGATTTTGAAAGTTAACAAAAATGGAGGTACATTTCTTCGAGTACTAATGGTGGAAGCTTGTGGCTTTTTACTCGCAGCCTCTAAAGCTAATTTATCTACATTTGTTACATTATTTACAGGAAGGCCTCCCTTCTC
>JZKD02S1767829.1:551793-563896 GCA_000966675.3 Picea glauca | reverse complement strand
AGAAATATACCATTGATGTTTGCACAAATTTTCAGAAGTTATTTCAGCGAAGGAAATTTCTATTGTCTTTTTCTGAATAGTTCAGTGTACAGGTACGTGCATGTTCCAAAACACAGGTTGATAAATTCAAAGAAAAAATAAATAAAAAACAAAAAGAAAACGAGAAAGCACACAAAAATCAATATATGTACATAAAATACAAAGGTTGTAATCAAGCAAAGTATCTTTTCAGGGCTTGGCCATTCACCGGATAGGTGTCAAGCTGCCCTTCAATATTCTGCAATCGAAAGGAACTAAGACCCAACTTTTCAACAATTAAAAATGGTCCAAGCCATAAATTTTGAAATTTAGTTTGTTCACCCTTTCCCTGATGTGGTTTGTCCCACTTCAAAACGAGATCACCTACTTCAAAATTCCTATCAGAAGTAGAATTAGAATCGAACCATCTTTTAACCAATTGTTGATGTTGATCTAACTTACGCTTAGCTTGCACTCTTACCTCTTCTAGATTCATCAAAGCATTAATCCGGTTTTCCAGAGGGGGACAATCTTCTTCTTGGACTTTTTGTGACAACTGTAGCGAAGGAAGAAAAATGTGAGGTGGCATAATTGCTTCTCTTCCATAAACGAGAAAAAAGGGGGAGTTACCTATAGCATATTTTGACGTAACCCTATCATCCCATAACGTGTTAAGCGGTGCATTGTGCCAATTCTTGTGATTTTCAAGCACCATTCTCTTGATTATTTTGATCAAGTTCTTGTTTGTTGATTCTTCCAGTCCATTGCCCTAGGGGTAGTAACTAGCAGAATAATTCAACTTAATTCCCTTTTCCAAAGCGAACTTGCTCATCTCAAGAGAGGAAAAGTAAGAAGAATTATCGAAAACTAAACAGTCAGGGATACCGAAACGAGTGATAATATTCGAGTTTAGAAAGGCAATAACCTGACTGGTGTTGACAGTTCTTAGCATAACATCTTCAGACCATCAAGTAAAGTAATCTGTGGCTGTCACAATAAAATTGTGCTATTGTGAGGATGGAGGGTTGATTGGACCTATGATATCAAGGCCCCACTGCTGAAAACGATAATCTACTATAATGGGATGCAAAGGAAAGGCTGGTTTTTGTAACCGCACTGATGCTTTCTGACAGATGATGCATTTACGAGACAAGGCATGGGCGTCTCTAAAAAGTGTGGTCCAGTAATAACCGACTCTTAGAACTTTATGAGCAGTGGTGTCACCACCAAAATGACCACCAGCTTCTCCTGTATGCAACTCTAGCAAGACTTTTTCTGCTTCGTCCTTTTCAAGACAACGCATCAGTATGTCATCAAAAATTTGACGAAACAGGATACCATTAACCAGATGAAAGGAGGCAGAATTTAGTCTCAAAGATCTTATTTTTGCGGGGTCAAGGTGACAGGGGGCTGATCCATGTTCAAGACAAAATCTTATATCGTCATACTAAGGACTAACAGGGTTTTGTGCGCAACAGATTAGACTTTGATTTCTTTGACCTAGGTTTGACATATCGCTCTCTTCTTGTTGTCCTGCTTTTGAATCAGCAACGAACTTACATAACCCTTGGCCTCTCACAATCTGAGCTGGAGTGATTTCTAAGTCATACTCCTACAAGGAGGTGACCCAGTTGGCTCTCTTCTCTCCCAGTTCTTTTTGCACTAACAAGTTCCTCACGGCTGGGTAAGGGACAATGACTTTCGTCCTTGACTTCAAAAGATAGGACCAGAAATGCTTAACTACTTTGAAAATAGCATAGGCTTACCGATCAACCACTGGGTAATTAAGTTCAGTGCCTTTGAAAGAGGAGCTCATAAAGGCGATGGGTACTTCGTTGTTCTCAGCATTCTTTTGGGTTAGGACGGCGGCATAGGAACGGTCAAAAGAAAAAGTGTAGAGTGTAAAGTCTTGTGAAAAATCTGGGCTCATGAGAGACAGAGCGTCTATTATGGCCTTCTTTATTTCATTAAAATCTTGGTTTTATAGGGGTCCCCAGTGATATTGGGTGTCTTTCTTAATCAAGTTCTGTAAAGGCATGACCATTTCGGAGAAACTGGGGACAAATCTTCTCACAAAGTTAATCTGGCCTAAGAAAGACTGCATGGACTTTTTGGATGTAGGAGGGGTAAGTTTTGTGATGAATTGAGTCATTTCGGGGTCAATAATCATTCCTTCGCTAGACACAATAAATCCTAAGAGTTTAGCCTGTTCTACTGCAAAGATTGAATTTTGGGGTTCAAGGAGATGTCGTATTTACGACATCGCAGTAGGACGGCTCGCAAGTGAGCTAGATGATCGTTTTTGTTTTTAGAAAATATAGTCACATCATCTAAGTAAACTACGATGGACTGATTGATTAAGCCTTGAAAAGAAATGTCCATTTCTCTCTGAAAAGTGGCACCGACATTAATCAATCCAAAAGGCATTTTGCGATAAGCATAAGTGCCCCACGGGGTACGAAAGGTAGTTTTTAGTTGGTCTGGCGGAGACATCAAGGACCTGGTTGTATCCTGAGAAACCATCTAATAAGGATATCCTCTCAAAACCAGATACCTATTGAAGGATCTGTTCCACGGGCGAGACAAGATAGTTGTCTTTATCAGACGCTCTATTGAGGTTTCGAAAATCGACGCAGAGTCAAATTTCTCCATTTTTCTTCCGGACTGGGATGAGGTTAGAAACCCACTGAGTGTGCCTAAAAGGAAAAATTATCTTAGCATTAAGGAGCTTATTCAATTCTTTTTGAACATTCGGTTCCATTTTGGGGTGCATCTTCCTCAGCTTTTGTTGAAAGGTTAAGGTTTGGGGCTTCATCGGGATGACATGCTGTATGATATTAGGGTTGAAAGTTTTGAGGTCATCATATGTCCATGCAAATACATCTTTAAATTCTTTGAATAATTTAATAAATGCAGTTGTTTCTTGTTGAGAACATCCCAACCCTAGGTTAATGCACTGAGGATTTTCATTAGTTCCTAAGTTTACTTTTTCATAAGACAACGAGGAACTACTGGTTTTACAATTGATCGTCTTTTTAAATTTATCATGAAAATCATAAAACTTCTCTAATCGAATTACAGATTTATGGATCGAGTTTACCATATCCGATAGAGCTTCAAGAGTTTTCAGATCAGGTATTATAGTGAAATCGCACAAATTGTCATCGTGTGTGTGTTCGTCTATTACCGCGCCTTGAAAAGTTTATTCCATGTGCAGAAAGTTAATAATCTGCTGATCATTGTCAAATACTCTCCAGTTCGTGATGTTGTCAGGAATAGATGGCCGAAATAACAGCTCAACAGAGAATGCGTCTGGGGACAAGCATTCTGTAGGAAGAAGTTTAGAAGCTACATTAGCTAATAAATCTGCTTCAGAGTTATTCAATCTAGGAATGGAATTTAGATTGAAAGTGGAAAATTTATTCATTAAATTCCATACCTCAGACTGGTAGCTTTGAGATGCGGAGAAAGACAATGGATAAAATCTCTTACCTGTCTAACCACTATTTCAGAGTCGCCAAAAACGGTTAAATTTTGAATGTTCATATCCAAAGCTTTTCTGAGACCTTGCAGTAAAGCCTCATATTCTGCAATGTTGTTAGTGCATTCAAATTCCAACCTACATGCTATCAATGTTGTTTTACCTGCTGGATCGATAATGACACATCCTGCTCCAGCTCCTTCTTTGTGCTTTGAGCCGTCGAAATACAGAGATCAAATTTCATTTGCATCGGGTACATAGGATCTTTGCGTGGAAGTTGTTGGTTGCATGTATGCTATGATCTCGAACTGTCATTCTGAATTGGTGATCGGTGAAACCTTAGCCATGAAGTTTTCGAAGAAGGTATCCATCCCTTGTACTTCAGGTGAATCAGCAGGAGGTGTGTATGGTTCATTGGGGTCATTCAAATCTGTAATCGTGAACTTAAGGTAGTGCTCACGGTTTACTTTGATTTTATTAGGCTTGTCGTTCTCTGGAAGCCGCAGATGAGACCAATCTGTCGCAAAATAGCCATGTAGTTGCTCCAACCAGTCCCTGCTCAAAAATAGACCATACACTTCTGAAATATCCACAACAATTATATCAATAACTTGATGAACCTTGGGGTTAAACGATAATCTAATAAGTACATTCTTTAGTTCGCCTATAACTTTGATATTTGTTCAATCAAGTTTTATGATTTTTAAAGTAGAGGGTTCAACTTCAGCATTTATCTTTTGGCAAACAGACCATGGCATCACATTGGATGATGCGCCTGAGTCTACCATACAATTGTGCACATTTCTATTAAAGATCTCGAAAGTTAACAAGAAAGGAGGTACATTTTTGCGAGTACTAAGAGTAGTAGCTTGTGGATTTTTACTCGCAGTTTCTAAAGCTACTTTATCTACATTATTTACATTATTTACATTACTTACAGGAAGGCTTCCTTTATCTTGAGGATCAAGATTATTTTTAGTGGAAGTCTTCTTAGGGACTTTGCTTTGCACAACCTTGTTACCATTAGAATTACCATTTTTTCCATTCTCCGAAATATTTTGCAACATTTTTTGTAGAAAAAATGGAAACTTCAATAACTCATAAATAGAAATGTTAGCCCTTAACTTTTTAAGATCTTCAACAACATCATAATATAAGTTGGGGCTCACATTACTCTGTTTGGTCTCAATTGATTTAGATTTCTTTGGAGGGGAAGTTGTAGTATTTTCAGAAGAAGGTTTATTTGATGTCTTACTCCTAGTATTGTAAGGATGAACTGTCTCGAAGTTAGCTTGGAAGATGCTATCCGAGAAGTGTCCAAAATATTTTGGAGAAGAATCTTCTTCTTGAACTGTCTCTTGTTCAACTACCTGCTCAGGAATCTCAGGAGGCATCAAGTTATCTTGGGCTTCTATAATTGTTTGAAGGGTGCATTGCAAACTTTCTAGATTAAGGCCTTCGGTGGTTGGATTAGTTCGGTTGGTAGGAAAGGGCTTTCGGAACGGGGTTTGTAAGGTCCTTTTCTTGAGGAAGATTCTTTGGTCGACCTTTTCAAGTCTATAACTTGATTTGATAGTTTCTGAACAACTTTGGTTAGGTTTTCCAAATCAGAGTTTTCAGGTTGTGTTTTACTTTGAGTGGGTCTGGGGAGAATTTCAACCTTCTTCTTGGAAGAAGAACTAGTCTCAGTTTCGTTGCTAGTAGAGTCTTTAAGAATAAGTATGTCTTTTTCAATCTGACTAGCCTCTTCAAAGGCTTCTAACAACGTCTCTTTAGTGTAGTAAGCTATTATAAGACTCTCAGGAGGAATGGAATCCGCAGGGATTCGGTTTTTGAGTGTCAAGAATATTTGATTAAAATCTTTAAAATTTTCTTTTGGGTTCATTTTTAGGCTAGAAAGATCCATGACTAGGACTTCCGGAGGTCTACCGTCTCCAAACTTTTCCAAAAAGAATGACTCAAACTTTTCCCAAGATACGATGGTATGGGGTTGTTGGGTAAAGTACCATGTGGATGCATTACCCTCGAAAGTATACGGGAACAACATACAGACAACGTCTTCATGTTCGACATTGCGGAGTCTTATGGCTAACATAAACTTCTTAATGTGATCTTCGACGATCTGTTTTGAGTCAGGGTCAAACTTGGGAAGCCATTTCTCCGGGTGCTTAGGTAGAGGATGTTGAGCTCTAGGTACAACTATGGCATCTTGGTCAAGCCAGGGTCTAGCAGGGTTGTTCTGATTTTCCATTGGGGTAGTGGGTGTGGAAGGCTGAGAAGGTGAGTTGCCTTCGTTAGAGGAATCTCCTCCAGAAGAGGAAGGAGATGATGGAGGTGGTGAAGGAGGTATCCCATATCCTCCTGCAGTAGGATTTAAGATTGGATATGAAGGATTCACAGTAGGATTAGTGTCACCTAATTGTTCTCTGTTATCAGAGAAGTCCAAAGGTTGACCCCACGGACGGTTTGGTTGCCTCAAACAGGCTAAGTCATTATGTGTTTTTATAAGAGATTGGCAGACAATCTATTGTATGTCACCACCTGTAGGATTAGGGGTTGTTGTCTCAACTGTGATCTGTGGGTCTTCGGTTGAAGTAGTTGTTGTTTGAAGGGGAATATTATCGTGTGAACGGATTCTAGCCACTATAGGTGAGCGATTAAGGGGTGGAGGAGTCTTGCGACTACCTCGTTCCATTAATTAAGTTCAGGCCCTCCTTCTAGCGCCATTTGTTTACGGGCGAAATCGACCGTCCGTCAACTGAGAGAGTGGAACCTCCGGGGTTGTCTAATAACCCAAGTTGTTTGGGATGAACCACCTTGATGGGTTTAGCGGCTCCGTTAGCCGATCTAAGGTCCTAAGAAAACAAAAAGAAAACTAATCTAAAATAACTAATCTAACTAATCTAACTAAAAGCAAATAAAACAAACTAATAAACTAATCTAACTAAAACTAACTATTAAACAAACTAAACTAAAACTAATTATTAAAAAAAACTAAACTAATCTAACTAACTATATATATACAATCTGCTAACTAATACTATACTAACTCTAACTAATTAATTATCTAACTACTAACTGAAATATAACTTATTCACAAAATGTGCAATATCCACAATTTACAGATTTAAATAAAACCTGGAAAACTCACGTATATTCTTCCCTAAGATAGAGAAAGATATTTTTTTTTTTGTTGATTTTATAATTTTATGAACAGGGATAAAACAGAAACTAACTAAATGAAACTACTAATATACTAATTCTAATAATAAATCTAACTAAGCATATATCTAACTAAACTACTAATAAATATACTAAACAAATAAATGACAAACTGACCTGGAAATGCTCCAGGTTTGCCCTGTGTATGATGACTGTTTTAGCAGATCGGAGGGAGGAAAACCGCACCGAATAATCCAGAAGCTTCTCGTAAACAATAGTTGCAATGCTCTTCAAGTGTGTTTACAGGGAAAACAAGACATAAAAATAACAACAATCATATGATTTATAAATCTCTACAATTAGGTAAACTAGTATGCAAAGACTTATACAAAATAATTCAATTGATGAAGAAGAGAAATCTATCATTCATTAACTAAACCAAATAATTGTTGTATTTTTAAGTAATGAAAGAAATCAGACATGGATCATATTAATTAAATCATATCATTTTGAAAAAGACTATGATAGCTAAAGTAGTCACTAATCAAATGCAAATTGATAAACATAAACATGAAACAAAAGACTGATATTATGAAAGCAAAATTTGTAGCAGAACATCAACTTTTGTCTATGTTTGTATTATAAATCCATAGCCCAGTTCTCCCACAAGTGAGGATGATCCTTATTACAAAAATAATAAGTATTTATAAGTTTTCCACAGGGTAAAACCTCCCTGTGGAAGTTATCAAACTGTTTGCATAAATTCTGGGAAGATATCCCAAGTTCAACTAAACTAAGAAACTACAATAAAACTAAAACACTCAAATATCTCTTGAACTGTCTAGCATGACCTGAAAAGGGTCCAAAATAGACAAGTTAGAAGGATATTTTATTAGTAAAATGATGAAAATCTAATTCTATAGACTAGCTACAGAATCCTTTGATTCTGTAGCTAGTCTAAATAAGACATAGAATCAACATTAAAATCGATTAAGAATCTTTCAAAGAATTCCATTTAATTGACATCCAACAACCATTTGAAAACAAATCATTTAATTTGAGTTTATTATACCATTCGAAATCGAACAGGATCCAAATCAATTAAATGACTACAAAGATAGGCATATTCTGTTTTGTTTTTGTTACCACAAAATCGGGTGAATAGAATCATAATCGAACAGTTGTGAAATCGTTTCATATCCAATGCAGTCAATACAATTAAAACAATTTTTATGCAATTGTTATGTCGTCTCATCAAAAGGTAACACAATCGAATCTAAACAGAATCATGTTCGAATTGTTATAATTGTATTGATATAACAAACAATTCATGCCATGAGAGAACTAAACCAACACTGACGCATAGCTATCCAAAAAAGAAATCGTAATGAGATCGATCAGTTGGTAACAGGGTTCACAAGAATTATCCAATCGTTTGCTTTTAGCAAACCGGGCAAACAAGATAGATTTGCTTTGATTAAAAATCATTTGTTTCAAATGCATTATAACCGGATTTGATGAAGATAACAATTATTGATCAATTTGTTTGCAAACTAAAAACAAACAGAGCATCTTTTACGATGTGAATCTAACTCTTGAAAGTGGTCGAACCAACTGAAAATAGACAACAATCCATTTAAGCGAATCAACAATGAGGACTTTAACATAATCATCATGAATCGAAACTATCCCATGATTCGGGCATGAATATTATTTGCACAGGCTAAAGTGAGAGCATTGTTTGCATAAAAACAGAGTCATTCTTTCCACATAAAAATTGAATAGAACTGTATTCCAGCTTTTAGCATATATTACAAAATCGCAACAACAAATATCATTGAAATCATTTGCCAATCACAACATACAAACCATAACAAAATCAAATCCAACATGATTGTATTCTAAATTGAGCATGAGAAACTTCCTGTTCCGAGTGGATACAAAATGAATTGAATCGCAAGAAAATCAACAATTTCATTAACTCAATCAGGCAAGCCAACCAATCAAATCTGATACAAATCTACCGGTGACTAAACTAGGAATGATCAAATCATGTATCAAAACGAAACTCCACTTATTTTTATCAAAATGAAACAATGTACAAGATGCACACATTATAACAGAGCCATTTCAAAATGTAAACAGAGCTATTCGAAAACACAATTCAAATCGTTATATCAACCTGTTCATTCACACAACTAAAACGATATTAAAATCCATACCTGTACAACAACGATACGGCTTAATCATGGCAATTTGGAGTTGATAATTGTCGTAGCCGATTCAACGTTTTTGAAAAGGATCGAGCCTATTGTCTTATTTTTCTTATCAATTGCTTGGAGCTGGTTTCTTTGATTGGACAACATTGCAATTTTATCTTCCAACGATTGAATTTTTGATTGGAGTATGGGAACATCAATGTAGTATCGTTCCAACCATAAATCGCATTGTTCACAGGAAGGTTGCATGGGTTTTGAAAGAGTAGGTGAGGGTTTGTACATGTGGCTGAGGGTTTCATTGGGCAATTTAATACCAGGGTAGCTAGGGTCATTTCTTAGGCAAGGGGGAAGATTGGTCACGAAATCATAAGGTGGTTTGGGGCATAAACCCTGTGAGTAAGGGTACTCACTGGCTAAGAAACGTTCTACATCAGAGTCAGAATCCTCAATTAGGACGATAGGGTTTGAATCGGTAGGGGGTTTCGGTTTGTTTCTAGCCATCCTTGAAATGAGCCGAGCGTTCTTCTTACCCTTGGCATTAGCAATAGGGTTTGCCTTGGGCTTTTTTCTCGCAGACTTCTTAATAGTCTCATACTTCTCAGTTATAGCGTCAGGTAAGTCAATCTTAAGGTCGGTTGTAGGCTTAGGAGAGGGTAATAGGATATGGAAGGGCACATGTGGCTTGGCCTTGGTTTCAATTACCATGGGCTTGTCAATCGGGACAGGGTCTATATCCTCAAAACCATTACGAGAAATGAAGGCTCTCCAGTTATCACCATGCAAACTCAAATGATACACAATGATAAGTTTGATAAGCCCATAGTGGAACAGGCTACTGTCAGCCTTCTGCCTTTTAAACTTTTTCGACATTTTATATAGGCTTCGATGAAAGTAAAAGGGCATATTCAACGAGTATCCCATAAAAACCATTAACAAATGCAGGTGGTAGAGAAAAATGAGTCTGTATCGACCTTCACAGGTCACGAACTACTTGACTACCATCAATGTATCGTGTTATCATGGTTTAAGTGACGAGACGGGTATACCTCTGTCATAAGAGGTGACTTTGCGTGAGACAAACAACAATGTCCATGGCACCTCCTCGACCTTACAATTCTTAAACCAACGTTGTCCTGTGGCAGGTAACCCTGTAGTAGAGCTAATAAATTTCTCATCGATTTCCAACTGGATGTCGCCCACCTTGGCTCTATAGCCATCAAACGTCATGGAAAACTGCCGTGCCAGACAGAGATTAAAACCCTCAAATCGTTGCATGAAGGTGAGCCATCTGTTGTCCTCCAAATATTTGTGGGCATTGTCAAACATTAACAGGGCTTGGTTTCCATTTGGCTCGATTCGCACGACTGGTGCCATGGAGCCGAGCACATGGTAAGCTGAGGGTTTGGATCACAACCACACAGGAGCAGAGTTACCCGAGCTAACAAAAGTGAACGAGAATAAGGGATAGACATAAATGCCAGCGTGCGAATGTGGTGGAGTTTATCTCTGCCATGCATAAGAGTTATTACGCAAGTACAACCGCCAATTTACATAGTTGTTCTACCCATTATAGCATAGCTCAACAATTATGTGAATTAGACGAACCAATAAAATCAATGTATAAACCAACGCGCGCAAATGTTGTACCAAAGTTTTAAACCATTGATTATTCAATTTGAAACCAAAATCAACTATGAGCCAATGTATCAGCTCATATAATCAATAGTTTAACCAACGTGCCAATGGGTGCTTGTTTAATCAACATACCAATAGTTCTGAAAACACAAACATAGATATCATATTAAAACGATATATATGAAAGATTTAACCAAAACACCCAAGTATCTTATGAAACCAAATGTCAGGTAGATCAAATAAAAATGCGATGCCAATGCATTACAAACTCAATGAAACCAAGTCACACAATCAATCGAAGCATGAGTACCGATCGAAGGATCTTGCCAGTTGTATAATGATAAATTAAAGGTAAGTACAATAGGCATATCGACAAGAGAGATAATGACAGCTCAAATAGTGATTCTAATGCGGCTTCAAAATACCAATGTTTTCACGCTTACAGTCATGAAAACAAAATGAAGGTAAATGTGCAAACGTCGCAAAAAATAGTAGTGTCATTTATTTGAAAAATTGCGATGGAAAATTGATGTTTGAAAAACATAGGTGTAGGTAGCTTATAAGGCAATGGAAAAAAGTGAATTGGCTGTCAACAATGGCGACACACTGGTAGAATCAGTTATCACTGTCAAAAGAAAAAAATTCAGATTAGGACAGCAAAGAAAATTTCAACTCAAAAATATCAACCAGAAAATAGTATAAACATCATCATTAACCAACTTCTCCAGTAGTGTTTTAAAAGATGAAAACTGATTACAATCTTAAGATCAACAAGTCACGATGTTAAAGATAAAATCTTCAATACTGTTGGCATAGCCACTGCTGCCAACAGGCGTCCATAGCCTCAACAGGGTTGCCATTTAACCCACTCTGACATCTGTATCCTGCCAAGAAGTTCTGGATCAGAATAAAGGACATTAAAGAGGTTTCTTTTTTGCAAATTTTCGTATACCCGACATTGCTTCACTGCCAGCGGGCCTGTTAAGTACCCCAGCGATGTTGTCTTGGTTCCATGCATGCATTTACCCACTGCCAGTAGACCTGTTCAGTATCCCGGCGGGTTTACAAGCACTTCCCACAGCTCTTATTAATAAATTATTTTGTTTTTTCATAGATATATATTTGAGCGGGGTGACGCTGAAAATCATGATTTTAACATATTTTTTCAGACCTCATCATAATTTTTTAGAACTGTCCTTTATTTAGATCTAGAGATGTTTTATTTATAAAAACAACTTCCTAAGGTAGGGAGACATCCTCTGAGTCATTCCTTTACGGAATAGGGACAGTGTAAAAATATAATGGATGATCATGACGAACTTTACTCAGACATCGAAATCGGTAAACTTCTTTCAAACAACAGACTTTCCCAACATATATTTCAGAAATATACCATTGATGTTTGCACAAATTTTCAGAAGTTATTTCAACGAAGGAAAATTCTATTGTCTTTTTCTGAATAGTTCAGTGTATAGGTACGTGCATGTTCCAAAACACAAATTGATAAATTCAAAGAAAAAAAAAATCAAAAACCAAAAGCAAACGAGAAAGCATACAAAAATCAAGATATGTACATAAAATACAAAGG
>JZKD02S1767829.1:526919-550606 GCA_000966675.3 Picea glauca | reverse complement strand
TTGAATTTCTCCATTTTTCTTCCAAACTGGGACGAGGTTAGAAACCCACTGAGTGTGCCTAATAGGAAAAATTATCTTAGCATTAAGGAGCTTATTCAATTCTTTTTGAACGGTCAGTTCCAGTTTGGGGTGCATCTTCCTCAGTTTTTGTTGAAAGGGTAAGGTTTGGGGCTTCATCGAGATGACATGCTGTATGATATTAGGGTCGAAGGTTTTCAGGTCATCATACATCCATGCAAAGACATCTTTAAATTCTTTGAATAATTTAATGAATGCAGTTTTTTCTTGTTGAGAACATCCCAACCCTAGGTTAATGCACTGAGGATTTTCATTATTCCCTAAGTTTACTTTTTCATAAGACAACGAGGAACTACTGGTTTTACAATTGACCGTCTTTTTAAATTTATCTTGAAAATCATTAAACTTCTCTAATCTAATTACAGATTTAGGGATCGAGTTTACTATATCCGATAGAGATTCAAGAGTTTTCGGATCAGTTATTACCGTGAAATCACGAAAATTGTCATCGTGTGCGTGCTCGTCTATTACCGCACCTTGAAAAGTTTCTTCCATGTGCAGAAAGTTAATAATCTGCTGATCATCGTCAAATACTCTCCAGTTCGTGATGTTGTCAGGAATATATGGCCAAAACAACAGCTCGACAGAGAATGCGTCTGGGGACAAGCCTTCTGCAGAAAGAAGTTTAGAAGCTACATTAGCTAATAAATCTGCTTCAGAGTTATTCAATCTAGGAATGGAATTTATATTGAAAGCGGAAAATTTACTCATTAAATTCCATACCTCAGACTGGTAGATTTTGAGATGCGGAGAAAGACAGTGGATAGAATCTCTTACCTGTCTGACCACTATTTTAGAGTCGCTGAAGACGGTTAAATTTTGAATGTTCATATCCAAAGCTTTTCTGAGACCTTGCAGTAAAGCCTCATATTCTGCAGTGTTGTTAGTGCATTCAAATTCCAACCTACATGCTATCAATGTTTTGTTACCTACCGGATCGATAATGATGCATTCTGCTCCGGCTCCTTCTTTGGACTTTGAGCCGTCGAAATACAGAGACCAAATTTGATTTGCATCGGGTACATAGGATCTTTGCATGGAAGTTGTTGGTTGCATGTATGCTACGATCTCGGACTGCCATTCTGAATTGGTGATCGGTGAAACCTCGGCCATGAAGTTTCCGAAGAAGGTGTCCATCCCTTGTACTTCAAGTGAATCAGTAAGAGGTGTGTATGGTTTGTTGGGGTCGTTCAAATCTGTAACCGTGAACTTAAGGTAGCGCTCACGGTTTACCTTGATTTTATTAGACTTGTCGTTCTCTAGAAGCCATAGATGAGACCAATCTATCGCAAAATAGCCATGTAGTTGCTCCCACCAGTCCCTGCTCAAAAATAGACCATACACTTCTGGAATATCCACAACAATTATATCGATAACTTGATGAACCTTGGGGTTAGACAATAATCTAATAAGTACATTCTTTAGTTCGCCTATAACTTTGACATTTGTTCGATCAATTTGTATGATTTTTAAAGTAGAGGGTTCAACTTCAGCGTTTATCTTTTGTAAAACAGACCATGGCATCACATTGGATGATGCCCCTGAGTCTACCATACAATTGTTCATGTTTCTATTAAAGATCTCGAAAGTTAACAAGAAAGGAGGTACATTTTTGCGAGTACTAAGAGTAGTAGCTTGTGGCTTTTTACTCGCAGTTTCTAAAGCTACTTTATCTACATTATTTACATTATTTACATTACTTACAGGAAGGCTTCCTTTATCTTGAGGATCAGGATTATTTTTACTGGAAGTCTTCCGAGGGACTTTGCTTTGCACAACCTTGTTACCATTTGAATTACCATTTTTTCCATTCTCCGCAATATTTTGCAACATTTTTTGTAGCAAAAATGGAAACTTCAATAACTCATAAGTAGAAATGTTAGCCCTTAACTTTTTAAGATCTTCAACAACATCATAATCTAAGTTGGGGCTCACATTACTCTATTTGGTCTCAACTAATTTAGATTATTTTGGAGGGGAAGTTGTAGTATTTTCGAAAGAAGGTTTATTTGTTGTCTTACTCCTAGTATTGTAAGGATGAACTGTCTCGAAGTTAGCTTGGAAGATGCTATCCGAGGAGTGTCCAAAAATGTTTGGAGAAGACTCTTCTTCTTGAATTGTCTCTTGTTCAACTACCTCCTCAGGAATCTCAAGAGGCATCAAGTTATCTTGGGCTTCTAGAATTGTTTGAAGGGCGCATTGCAAACTTTCTAGATTAAGGCCTTCCATGGTTGGATTAGGTCGGTTGGTAGGAAAGGGCTTTTGGAACGGGGGTTTGTAAGGTCCTTTGCTTGAGGAAGTTTCTTCGGTCGACCTTTTCAAGTCTATAACTTAATTTGATAGTTTTTGAACAACTTTGGTTAGGTTTTCCAAATCAGAGTTTTCAGGTTGTGTTTTACTTTGAGTGGGTCTGGAGAGAATTTCAACCTTCCTCTTGGAAGAAGAACTAGTCTCAGTTTTGTTGCTAGTAGAGTCTTTAAGACTTAGTATGTCTTTTTCAATCTGACTGGCCTCTTCAAAGGCTTCTAACAACGTCGCTTTCTTAGATTGTTTAACCCAAATAGCTATGCTCTGATGCAAAGCTTTAGTGTAGTAAGCTATTATAAGACTCTCGGTAGGCATGAAATCCACAGGGATTCAGTTTTTGAGTGTCAAGAATATTTGATTAAGATCTTTAACTTTTTCTTTTGGGTTCATTTTTAGGCTAGAAAGATCCATGACTAGGACTTCCGGAGGTCTACCATCTTCGAACTTTTCCAAAAAGAATGACTCAAACTTTTTCCAAGATACGATGGTATGGGGTTGTTGGGAAAAGTACCATGTGGATGCATTACCCTCGAAAGTATATGGGAACAACCTACAGAAAACGTCTTCACATTCGACATTGTGAAGTCTTATGGCTAACATAAACTTCTTAATGTGATCTTCAGCGATCTGTTTTGAGTCAGGGTCAAACTTGGGAAGCCATTTCTCTGGGTGCTTAGGTAGAGGATGCTGAGCTCCAGGTACAACTATGGAATCCTGTTCAAGCGAGGGTCTAGCAAGGTTGTTCTGATTTTCCATTAGGGTAGTGGGTGTGGAAGGTTGAGAAGGTGAATTGCCTTCATCAGAGGAATCTCCTCCAGAAGAGGAAGGAGATGATGGAGGTGGTGAAGGAGGTATCCCAGATCCTCCTGCAGCAGGATTTAAGATTGGATCTAAAGGATTCACAGTAGGATTAGTGTCACCTAATTGTTCTCTGATATCATAGAAGTCCAAAGGTTTACCCCACAGACGGTTTGGTTGCCTCAAACGGGCTAAGGCACTATGTTTTTTTATAAGAGATTGGCGAACAATCTCTTGTATGTCACTAGTTGTAGGATTAGGTGTTGCTGGCTCAACTGTGATCTGTGGGTCTTCGGTTGAGGTAGTTTCTATTTGAAGGGGAATATTATCATGTGAATGGCTTCTAGTCACTATAGGTGAGCGATTAGGGGGTGGTGGAGTCTTGCGACTGCCTCGTGCCACTAATTAAGTTCAGGTCCTCCTTCTAGCACCATTTGTTGACGGGCAAAATCGACCGTCCGTCAACTGAGAGAGTGCAACCGGTCCGGGGTTGTCTAATAACCCAAGTCATTTGGGATGAACCACCCTGACGGGTTTAGTGGATCCGTTAGCCGATATAAGTTCCTAAGAAAACAAAAAGAAAACTAATCTAAAATAACTAATCTAACTAATCTAACTAAAATAAAATAAAATAAACTAATAAACTAATCTAACTAAAACTAACTATTAAACAAACTAAACTAAAACTAATTATTAAAACAAACTAAACTAATCTAACTAACTATATATATACAATCTACTAACTAATNGTGGATGCATTACCCTCGAAAGTATATGGGAACAACCTACAGAAAACGTCTTCACATTCGACATTGTGAAGTCTTATGGCTAACATAAACTTCTTAATGTGATCTTCAGCGATCTATTTTGAGTCAGGGTCAAACTTGGGAAGCCATTTCTCTGGGTGCTTAGGTAGAGGATGCTGAGCTCCAGGTACAACTATGGCATCCTGTTCAAGCCAGGGTCTAGCAAGGTTGTTCTGATTTTCCATTAGGGTAGTGGGTGTGGAAGGTTGGGAAGGTGAATTGCCTTCATCAGAGGAATCTCCTCCAGAAGAGGAAGGAGATGATGGAGGTGGTGAAGGAGGTATCCCAGATCCTCCTGCAACAGGATTTAAGATTGGATCTGAAGGATTCACAGTAGGATTAGTGTCACCTAATTGTTCTCTGATATCATAGAAGTCCAAAGGTTTACCCCACAGACGGTTTGGTTGCCTCAAACGGGCTAAGGCACTATGTTTTTTTATAATAGATTGGCGAACAATCTCTTGTATGTCACTAGCTGTAGGATTAGGTGTTGCTGGCTCAACTGTGATCTGTGGGTCTTCGGTTGAGGTAGTTGCTATTTGAAGGGGAATATTATCATGTGAATGGATTCTAGTCACTATAGGTGAGCGATTAGGGGGTGGTGGAGTCTTGCGACTGCCTCGTGCCACTAATTAAGTTCAGGTCCTCCTTCTAGCACCATTTTTTGACGGGAAAAATCGACCGTCCGTCAACTGAGAGAGTGCAACCGGTCCGGGGTTGTCTAATAACCCAAGTCGTTTGGGATGAACCACCCTGACGGGTTTAGTGGATCCGTTAGCCGATATAAGTTCCTAAGAAAAAAAAAAGAAAACTAATCTAAAATAACTAATCTAACTAATCTAACTAAAATAAAATAAAATAAACTAATAAACTAATCTAACTAAAACTAACTATTAAACAAACTAAACTAAAACTAATTATTAAAACAAACTAAACTAATCTAACTAACTATATATATACAATCTACTAACTAATACTATACTAACTCTAACTAATTAATTATGTAACTACTAACTGAAATATAACTTATTCACAAAATGTACAATATCCACAATTTACAGATTTAAATAAAACCTGGAAAACTCACTTATATTCTGCCCTAAGACAGAGAAAGATTTTTTTTTTTGGTTGATTTAATCATTTTATGAACAGGGATAAAACAGAAACTAACTAAACTAAACTACTAATATACTAATTTTAATAATAAATCTAACTAAACATATATCTAACTAACCTTCTAATAAATATACTAAACAAATAAATGACAAACTGACCTGGAAACGCTCCAGGTTTGCCCTGTGTATGATGATTGTTTTAGCAGATCGGAGGGAGGAAACCTGCACCGAATAATCCAGAAGCTTCTCGTAAATGATAGCTGCAATGCTCTTCAAGTGTGTTTACAGGAAAAACAAGACATAAAAATAACAACAATCATATGATTTATAAATCTCCACAATTAGGTAAACCAGTATGCAAAGACTTACACAAAATAATTCAATTGATGAAGAAGAGAAATCTATCATTCATTAACTGAACCAAATAATTGTCGTATTTTTAAGTAATGAAAGAAATCAGACATGGATCATATTAATTAAATCATATCATTTTGCAAAAGACAATGATAGCTAAAGTAGTCACTAATCAAATGCAAATTGATAAACATAAACATGAAACAAAAGATTGATATTATGAAAGCGAAAGTTGTAGCAGAACATCAACTTCTGTCTCAGTTTGTATTAGAAATCAATGGTCTGGTTCTCCCACAAGTGAGGATGATCCTTATTACAAAAATAATAAGTATTTATAAGTTTTCCACAGGGTAAAACCTCCCTATGGAAGTTATCAATCTGTTTACATAAAATTTGGGAAGATATCCCAAATTCAACTAAACTAAGAAACTACAATAAAACTAAAACACTCAAATATCTCTTGAACTGTCCAGCATGTCCCATGCAATTCGAATTCACCTGAAAAGGGTCCAAAATAGACAAGTTAGAAGGGTCCAAAAGAGATATGTCGATGCACATTGTGTCAATCGTAGTTACGATGTGTCGATCAAGTATTCTTGTGGTTGAAACTGCATAAGAGTTCAATCAGAGTTTGGAAAGGGTGCTAAACTATCTCCTAGGTTCATGGGATCCTGCAAGATTGTGGAAAAGAGAGGCATGTGGCCTATTGACTAGCCTTTCCTGATTCTTTGAGGTATATACATGATGCTTTTCATGTATCTATTTGATACATTATATTAGTGACCCTACACATGTTTTGACTTGAGTGCCTTGCAGGTATCGGATGAGGGTGCACTCACGGCTGAGCCAATCAGCATCTTGGACCATCACATTCGATAGCTACGATGTCAAATAGTAGATCAAGTCAAGGTCCAATGGGACAACTATAGTCCACACTTGACGACCTGGGAGGACACATATGATATGTGCCAACAATTTCCATTTTTTTTTTATAGATAGAATTATGATACTGTGATACACTGTTATCAGAATTTATATACTGTGAAACTTCGAGATGAATTTTAAACCAAGAGGGGGTGTATGTAACATCCCGCTCTTGTGCGTATTGAGTGAACTTATCCTTGAGGAAGCTTGCTTGCAAGTGATCTAGATTATTATACTATCAGTCATTTGATTATGATTATGAGACATTATGGATATGATGATATGTTATTTTGTTGTACTGACATAGACAGGTGCTATTGACCAGGTTCTCCTGAGTGTGTAGGACTTTGGACATTGAGGATGCAAAGGCATCGATGAAACCCCTTGGACTCTGGATCGATTTAGGGAGAGGACTATTTGGTTTGAATGTTATTGATGTGACACATGTACATATGATTAGATGTTATGATGATTGATTATTGTTGCTGAAATGATTCACTGATGGATGCAAAATGAAGATAGCTTGCCGACCAGACTCACATGTGGAGTAGAGGGGTCACGCAGGACGAATAGATACTTGAGGGAGAGGTGTGGACAGTAGCCCTTCCACAACCTACTAGAACTCTCATTGTGGCTTGAATTGTAGGTTAATGATTAACTAGTTCAAGAAGGCCCACGATGTCATGAGGGAATACTACGACAATCACTCATGATGATTCTAAGGGGCGCGCAATAAGGCAGGGGCCTTATTCCTCAGAGGCCCTTAGTTTCCCACAATATCACTTGGGAGAGTATTGACTCCAGGGGTTTTTGATGTCTACCAAGTCATTCAAGAGGCGAGTGGCACCCATGGACCACGTAGTGCGTCTTGAAGGGCACATCATGCAAGGAAAACAGAAAGAGGCGAGTGGTACCCTTGGATCACGTAGTGCGTCCTGAAGGGAACGTCCCACAAGGAAAATGAAAAGAGGCAAGTGGCACCCTTGGAGCACGTAGTGCATCCTGAAGGGCACATCACGCAAGCAAAACGGAAAAAGGCAAGTGGAACCCTTGGAGCACCTAGTGCATCCTGAAGGGAACGTCGTGATTTCAATGGGTAAGTGAATAAACCTAGTCGGCCTTAAAATGAATGATGTGATAAGTAATATTAAAAACAATTTCCGTAATAAAAATGTCGCCCACCTAGTGAAATTAAAATCTAGGTATAAGTAACACATGTGGTAAAAAATAATAATCATAATTAAATATGTAACAAGAAGGGGGTAAGAAATTTAATTAAATTATTAAAATCAAAGTAAAATGGGGGATTAAAATTTTAAAAGGGAAATGATTGTTTTATCTACATATGCTAATTTTATTTTTAATTAAAAATAAAAAGGGATAAATGGTTGTTTTTCTACACTTGCTAAATTGAATTTTATTTTAAAAGGGGAAAGAGGGGAACACAAAAGAAATAGGAAACTAAAGGAAAAAGGGGAAACATAAAGAAAAATTTGAATGTTTAACTTAGTAAGGAATATTCCCTTGAGAACTTGCTATTGTTGAACTCAGCTAGGAATTTAGTAAGGCGTAAGTCATATATGATTTGTAAGGGAATATTGGGACACCAAGGAGCATTTTTAGGAATGTTTTTGGGTGGGTGAGGGAAATAGGAATAATTAATTAATTAATGAAATTAATTTTCTAGTGCAACTAGGGGGATGGGTGACATGTGTACGGGAGAGGTTTTTTCTGATTAAATTAATGAAAAATAAATTAAATGGGAATGAGTGGTAGTTCGACCTTGCGAGGTGAATTGGGTGCTATTGATTCTCTGGTATTGGGTGTGTGGCCCCTTTGCAACTCGAGGGGATCAAGGGGAAGAAGAGTACCCCTAGCATTGGCTGGGAGGTACCAGTGAGGTCACATCGATCGACAAGCAAAAGCTGGACGGAGCACGCGTGGGACAGAAACTACTGAGCAATCGCATTTGGCTAAGGTACGTAGGTTTAATTGTTACTTGCAATGAAATTAAATGTACACATGTTATTTCTCTGTGCTCATTTAAGATTGCATTTCCATGCGCTGGCTTGCACCTACTTTCCTATGGTATTGTAATCCCCTTGCTTGTTTTTTTCTGAATGGATTTCCCTTGGCGAACACAACTTATGATTTCAATAACTTATTTGTGTGGGTTTTATTTATTATTATGAAGAGATTGTGCTTATCTTCCACCCTTATCCATAGGTCATCAGTCCATGCCTGAGCAGTTGTCCAGGAGCTGAATCGACGGTCATCACTTCGATGTTTAAAGACCTATAGATTCTAATGCCCTGCTTTTTTGTTCATAGATGATGAGTGAATGATAAATTTTTCCAGTTGTCTACCCCTTACTTATCTTTTCGTTTGATTGATTCATGGATGAATGATTGTCCTTGAGCCTTCTTGTGATTGATTATCTCTGTGTATTGTTTATCATTTCTCTCTGCAGACAACTTAATACTCTCTGTGTTTTTAATATCACCTCTATGTTTTTGGATGGCATTTTATTCTCTGCGATTTTAATGACAGTTCCCAGCTATTTGATTGGTAAAATATCAGTGTTATTAATATGTGAATGACAATGTATTAATGTATATATTGATTGTGTTTTTACACTTGAATGACAGTAAAGGTATGCCTTGAATAAAAACGAAAATTTTACCTTGAATGCCTATGTTTTTACACTTGAATAATAGTAAATTTAGGCCTTGAATAACAACGAAAATTTTACCTTGAATGACTGCGTATTTATTGTGTAATGCCTGTGTATTTACCTTGAATGCCTGTGTATTTACTGTGTAAAGGGGTAGCGGTTTTACTACACATTTGGTGGTGTTTCTATTGTGTAACCAGTGGCATTTTAATTGCAGAGAATTTTTAGAATGGGTGTATGTGAAATTCATAGATTTATTAGACAACATTATATTGTATAGATTTATATAGATATTTGGTAGCGAATTTATTATAAATCCATCTATATATTGTTAGACATGCAACGTTAAATATTTAAGGGACAGTGTTTGCATATGAATGACAATGAACTTATGGTTGAGTGTGACTGCGACTGTGTTGGTTGTTGCATATAGATCCTGACAACGAATTTAAATAAACATGTGTTTAATTGCAATAGAAATGAGATATGTGTGTATATCAATGTTGGACAACGAATTGTATAGTTAGCAACTTAATTAGATTGTTTATTAGACAACACATATAATTGTTCTATGTTTATTTTAATACAATGAATTGTTTGGCTTAGAGGATAGCGGATTTTTATTGTCTCAGACAACGAAATTATATGGGTTCAGACTGCGAATTTATCTTGTTCTAGACTGGGAATTTATTTGTTTATTGACAACGATTTATATTCTAAACAACAAAAATGTCATATATTAATGGATTAATGTATTACAGTCATTAATGTATTAATATATACATTCATTAATATAAATTGATTAATATACTACAGTCATTAAAGGATTAATATATAGAACAACGATTTATTTATTTATTGACAGTTTTATGAGTGTGCTCTACAACAATGTCATATATTAATCCTACTATGTAATATATTGATAGGCAACACTATAATCTAAACAAAATTATCACAGGGTTTGGGTTAGACAACAATACCTCAGCGTGTTGGATAGACAACAATTGCCTCTGCATTGTGAGACAATGATTATGTTGGCAAAGAATTTATTTCTTGAAATTAATTATTATTAATCAGATTGATTATAGATTGATAGATTAGTCTTGTATAATGAATATCGTTTCAAAAATTTATGAATATTACTCTATTGGAAGGCTGGGGTCAACATTGGTCAACGACCTATTTAAACAATGGTATTAATTGTGTAGGATTGTCAGAATTTAGTTTGGAAGTAAAAACAAATTTGTATAGTTTAGAATATTGTTATATAAAATGCATCTGTCAATATTTATTGCGTTGAATCTAAAAATGACATATCAATACGATTCACCTAATGTCTTCATGGAAGAAATATTTTATCATCAATGGGAATTTAGTCTAATTCAAATTGGGTCAAGAATAATTATTTATAGTTAATTCATGGGAGCTCCTTCCAATGCTAGGGTGTGTGTTGTCCCAAAAACTTGTTCGGATAATCAGTATAGCTTCAAGTTCGAAAACCCGATTGTCCGATATAATCTGGTGATATCTTGATAATGAAATACCTAGTAGTTTCTCAATTTAAATTGTAATGAATGGTCACCTTGCATCCCTGATTTCTTGATTGTTTAGAGAGACTTCGTTGTAAGACTTCACATTTTATGTATCAGTGTCAATTAGATTTAAGGAACCTTGGATTTTATGTTGGATAGAAGGTTAGAAGTTTTTGGTTGCGCGTGGGTTCCTGGTGCACCGGTCATAATGTGGTGACATGATCCCTTGACTGGGTCATTGCGCACGTTGAGTGATAAGCGCATACGAAACTTGGTTTAGGATAGTGCACCTCTTGAGGTGGTTGATGATTGTAGTGTTTATGATGGTTCTTGTTTGGTAACCTTTATGGTGACTGTCTCTCACATGCTGGGAAGGTTCTATTCACTGGTCATCGAATTCGTTGTGTCGGGTGGTCAATGTTATCCTTTAGCTTGTAGGCATTGTCTTGGTTGTGTCGGGAGGGTAGACAATTTTATCTGCCTTTGACTTTTGCATGTTTCGCCCAGTGGCTTGATGTGCTAGTGTGTTGAGTCATTGTTGTCTGTTGTCTGACCTATGTGCGTGGTGTTCATTGTTCGCTTGTGTGGTTTAACTATTGTCGTCGTTGCCTTCCTAATTCAAAGAAAAACAAAATTGGACTTTTTCTTCGCTTGTGGTCATAATGATTGGGGTCGTTACACCTTTTTAAAAGAAAATTCTACCGTAACAAATGAAGATGTGAGGTTGGTAGGTAGAGTAAATCACTTACACCAACATAATGAATTTGATCTCTACAATGATTTTATTTTTATTTTTTTCTAATATAATTAAATTATATATATAAATAGTAAGTTACGCTTATAATTTCTTATCCATTTTGTTTTGTTTCCTTTATTTAATTTATTTACTTCCAAACATATATCATGAGGATTAATCATGGAGGTAATTTAATTTGTATTTTATGATTATGTTATCAAGTTTTGGAGCAAGTTAGATTTTATCATCGTAAACATCTAATTTTACAACACCAAGTTTGATGTTAAGGGGAGTTTTCAAATCATTTTATGTTTGACGGGGAAAAATGATTGAAATGGAAAGCACACCAATAATGTTTCAAATATATTCCATAAGCATGGTGACCATTCGATTGTTGTTATACTTTTATAGAACATATAAATATGACATAAAATACAATACAAGACTTTATGTAAATGTTCATAGGTTTTCAAAACCCAATAGTCTAATGAGGGTTAAACAAAAAATAAATTAAACCATTCTTGTTTAGCACACATCTCTTTCTTGTTTGTCTTTCTCTCCTTTCTCTACTTCTTTCTTAACATCTTAATGATGCTCACGATCCCTTGTATCTTTTCTTTGCACCAATTCCCGAGGTATGCAAGGCTTCACATGTACTATTGGATATTATGGCCTAATAGGTGGAGAATTCACTTGTTATGGAGAAAAACCCTCATGTGCACATGAAATCTCTCCCTTGGATCTGCCTTTGATCTAAGATAGAAAACCGATAGATAATACTATTTTTCCTAGAATCTCTAATCATATTTATTTATTTTTACACTAAAAGGGAGAGAGACATACCTTATTAACTGACAGTTGTCCTTATGTGTCTGAATTATGTAGCTATGGATATCTAACTCCAACTCCTCCAATCCACGTTATGCAGACAAGAAAAAAAAACTACCAATCTACGAATCATTTCAAGTGTTAAATAAACTTGGACCAAATCAGATCTAATCTATTCAACAATGGACCACTAATTGTGCAAATAAAAATAAAACCATTAAAGGGGGGAAGTAGAATTGATCTATATTGATAAAATGGAGAACCTTACATCAATATTGAATTCTTTAGGCCTAGAGTTGAAATCTTGTTTGGTTTTTTCCTTAGCTCTTCCTTAGCTCTAACTCCTTAAATAATGCAGCATAATCTTTCTCATAATTCTCCCCCCTCTAAAAGAACACCACCATGCATAAATAATCCCCCAAATATGTGCTCCGTGTCATGAGATAATGTTCCATATTTGAGATTCTATAGCTTACTTAGGACATCCATCAACTCAAACACTAGTAATCTACCACCTAGTCTTGGTTAACTAGCCATGCAACCACTAGTTAACTAGATAGTAGAATCAATCAATCAAGTGTAAACCCACTATCGATTGCGAAGAAGCCTTCCATTGAGTACTATAAGATTTAAGGTACTAGCTAGTTTCTAGATATTTTTCCTCGATGATGTGTTGAAGTCGATAGGAAGATATCATTCAAAGTAGGGACTTAATGTATCCCCCATCAATCAATAGGAAAATATGGTGAAGATGATGTAAAAAGATAGAATTAGTATGTACGATTGATACAGGGATGGTCGAATCAAAAGGTCAACAAGACATTAGATAGTTGACTCATGCTTAACTTCCCTTGAACATATATCACAACAAAATGATCACCTGGTGTTGGGTTCAACAATTGACACCTTTTTTTCACCCTTCTATTAGAAATTCACCCATTTTTCTTATATCATCCATGTCCTTTTCATAACCATTATTGTCAAATATCTTGTCTCTTTGTCTAGGTATGCTAAGTTCATTTCTTGTGTCAATTCATTAAGTTTTTCTTGCCTTTTGGAATGATAGTGAATGCTTTGGGTATTTACTAACAAAATATTGAGAACTTCCTACAGGATGATCGTCTACTCTAAGTGTTGTTACTCCTATTTGTTGTTACTCTCAAAGTGTCGTTACTCCCAACTGATGTTACTCCCAATGTGTCGTTCCTCCGAACTGTTGTTACTTCTGAACTGTGGTTGTTCCAGGTGTTATTACTCTTAAGATGTTGCTACTCCCAATAGACCAACGAAGTTATCTGGAGACCATTATTGTGTGTGACGATGATCATTGGTTTTTTTATCCACGCAAGTCCCTTGTGGAATTGACTTTTCTTCCTGGATGACATGGCTATTTTTATAAAGTAATGATTATTGTATTTTTCATGATTATGTTGTGTTATCCTAAATTATGGGACATCTCATTGGGCAAGATCTGAAATTAATCATGTTTTGTTACAACTAGTTATAAAGGATATTGAATATCTTCTTATTCAGGATTGTATTAAGAATCTTGAGAATCAAAATATTCTCAATGTTATTCATAATCATAAATTTCCTAAGATTAGTTAAGTAGGGGGGTATTTTAAAATAGAGCACTTTTGCTCCTAAGCTATTCTATTTTTCAATAGTCAATCTGGTTTATGGGAAACAACATATGCATCTGTAACTTCTGATTTTTTATTAATAAATAATCAACAAGTTCGTGGTTCAGTTTATGTTTAATTAAGTGTAGTTTCTATAATTTTTCCATCCCCTACTAAGGAGGACAAGCCCTCCTCTTTAGTAGCATTGTTGTTACTGTATTCGTAGGTAGATTTATCTCAATATTGATTTTTTTTGTGTGTTATTCCATAGTTACAATTTTATACCATTTTTGTTACTGTTATTTACAATTGATTATGAGTAATCCTATGTGGATGAAGATTGTTGTTACTAGGGTTATATTCTGAATTTGTTTTAGTTCATTGATTGTTACTATTATATGATTATTGTGTTGATTTAAATGATTGATGATTTAATGAAACTCAACCTGATTTGGGATGTTGATGTTATCCATTTCATAGGAGATTGCATGTTATTAATCATTAGTTGGTTTCATATTTGTTCTATTTCAATAGGGTGTGTTTTATTTCACATTGAACTCCTAGTTTTCTTTGTAAGGAGTGAATGTGTTTTGTTTCCAACAAGAGTGTGATATTTTTTTATTCATTCCCAGCAAGAGTGTGGTTTGTTTATTTTCCATGCAAGTGATTTATTTTCAAAGAAAGTGTGCAAGGTGAGGTTTTTCAGGGTGCCTCTCATTTATGCAAGTGTGTATTTATTTCATTTATGCAAGAGTGAGGTTTGATTATTTATGCAAGGGGTGATTTCATTTTAGTAGAGTACTTTTAATTCAAGTAGCGTGAGTCTATTTTAATTTCAATGCAAATGTGAGAGTGATCCCATTCACAACAGTGTGGTTTCAGTTCGAGTAGTCTCGGTGCGCTTCAGATTAAAGAAAGCATGAAGTGTGATTTCCAATTCAACAAGAGTGTTTTAATCAAGAAAGTGTGATTTACAATTCAACAAGGGTGTGCTCCTTTCAGTAGTGTGGAATTTAGTCTATAGTGTGTGTTGAATTATTGATATTTTTCTTTTTAGATTACAAGATAGTATTGGTTATGGATTTGTTTCCTGCATATATTTTGCACAATAAATTTTCAATAAAAGAATGTACCCCAAGTTGACAATTAATGTATTGGATGATTGAGTTTCTTTAATTAGGAAATTAAATATAAGAACACCTGGTATCATAAACTCAAGAGGATCGATGACACAGTGCGGTAATGCATGAGGAATTTTAAGCACTCTCTGTAAAGAATGGAAAAGTAACCAGTTGGAGGAGTATATGACATATTGATGGTATCGATCCTAGGAAAGTTATAACCCAATTGTAAGAGAATGATGCTAATAGGTTCTATGTTGAAGGGAAACATGACAGACGACTACCATTTGTTTATAATACAGATTAACAATAAAACCCCCTTCATTTAAATTTGTTTTTTGAGTGTCTCCTTCATAGTTTTACAAGCATGGAAGCGAGATAAAAGTTTTCTCCATAATGTCTTTCTTATTTATCTTTTACAAGTTCAAAAAATAGGTAAAAGTATACTCGTTAGGAATCTTTTTCATATTTTAATGAGAACAAAGAAGAGTTAAAAATAAGCTTTTCTGGAGAGATTGAGTGGTTGAACAACATGCATCTATGTTCCAAGTATGTGGAACCAACCTAGGAATAATAGATATGACAGGGTACTGGAAAGTTAGGTCCACTCATAAAAATGATTCTCTCCATGGGTATAGTGGTCACAAAATAGAGGTAATTGAATGCATATGGTCAAAGGTCAAGTGTGGCTATAAGTGGCGATAACAAGGAATAAGGAAAACAACAGTGCAAGAATAGGCAGCAAGACATAAGAAGCAAAGGATTTTGCAACCATAAAGTAACATTAAAAGATGGGAACACCCTCAATATAAGGTCAAAACATATTTGAAAAAAGAGAAATGAGGCTCAATTTTGAGTTATGGAAGGTCTATAAGAGGGTTGCCTAGCCTACAAGAAGTCACAACATGGGAACTAGATGGAAATAAGGGTGCTAATTAGGGAACTGATGGACGTTAGTAATTATTGTGCAATTTATGATTTGAAAAAAGAGAATGGCTAATTTTCACAACTTGACGAGATCAAACCTAAGGCCTTTTGATGGCAGAGTGGATGGTTAATAATGCAAGATGGTTTTGGAAGGAAAAACCTATCTCTATATGTTGGTTTGAAACATGTACGTCAATTTTAGTGGATGTTTCCAAAAATTACTAAATAAAATGTCTCCAACGTCCCAATCAAAAACACCAGTATAGAAGTTAATAAGTCTAATAAAAACCTCTAATAATAACTCATGTCCAAAGTTTTCGAAACAAAAACTTTTAAAATATGACACGGTACAAAGAATTATGCACCAAATGGCTTATGCATATGAAAAGTAAATCTCAGTGCTAGGCTCAAGCCAAGGCTCCTTACTGTCACTGATGAACTCATGGGTCGTTTTTGGTGCCATGTGACACATTATGCTTGGGACACAACACATAGGAATGAATCATTTCATACAAAGAAACTCGTCATGAATAGTTGCATGAGCTATTGTATCTCTTGATTATTCCCATAAAGAAACAAATGAGGTAAAAACCATTGATATTTGGTTTTGTTAAGAGTAAATAATTTGGTGGCGGGTTCTAAAAAATATATTTGAGGATCAAAATGGTCAAGATGTGGCATTTTACTAGATGCCCTAGAAAATATCCCCTGTCGTAAATCAAAATTCATCATGTTAACCCTCATCTTTTACAAATAAGGAAGAATATATGTTGGATGTGTCACATCTTCCTCTAGATTATAGATTGAATCCATGATCTACAAGATGGATTCATATGAAGGAAAATCAAAATCAAGGAAATCATGTGAACTTGGAGAGTCAACAACCCATATGAGTGGAGTAGGCTAATCATATTCCATATTAGGATGGAGTTTATGATTAGTGTTAGAAGATGTCAAAGAATCCCCTAATAAATTACCAGGACCATGTCCCAAGAAGGAAAACATGAGAAAACAGGATCCTTATCAAAATAAACTGAACACTAACAATATGATGTCACATAGTTTACCTTTTTTGGGGTAGATTCCAGTCAAATTCTAGGAACATAAAATAGGGCAACATTGATCCGAATTATTTTTGGCACAAAAAGAGAGCGAAGATATAACAAGGAAATATAATAGATATGTATCAGATATATAATAAGAGGAAAATATATACAGTAATACACAATTTCTATTAATGAGAAAAATGTACAAAACTATAGAAATACAAAATGAAAGACTAGCTAGAATGGTGGCAATTTATCTTTGACAAGAGATGTGATGGCTACTCACATTCGTAAGAATATGATTTTACAATGAGGCTCCAAAGGAATTTTTTTAATAAATAAAATCCAAAACCCTAACCCCGGAAGATGAAAAGCCAACAGTTTTGTGGACCCCATTTTGGGTAGTTTGGTGTATAAACTTCCCAAGGGCGTAACTTTGGCATACGATCTTCGTTTGGGGTGCATGATAGCTCATTGGAAAGGTATCATTGATGAGATTAATTTTGGAAGATCAATAAAATCATTTTTCTATCATTGAGGTGTTATATATAGAGAAAAATTCATTTATGCCCTCAAAATGGCCCCGAAAAATTTAGGAACCGAAAAACTGCCAAACATAGTAAGTTGCCAGAATTTTGTTTTGAGCCAGTTGGAATAGGTGGCTGGCCACTGATATCCACCTAGACCAATCCTACCTCCTTAGGAAGAAATGGTATCCATTGTGCTGAGATCCCAGGGGAGAGGGGAAAGCGCTTGTTGAATCTGAACCTTTGTGAGTTGCTTGCCTTACTAGAGTAGTTGTGCTTCTTGGTTTGTGGGAGGTTGTTGAGAACTTGATAAGAAGATCGTGTGAAAAATGAGTCTTTGTGATTTTATTCAATATTGTTGACCTTCTTCCACTGTATATAAGGTGCTTGGAATGAGGCTGCAGTGGTTGCAGTTTCCTTATGTTCACCTTTTGAACAGATTGTGAAGAAGCTGAATTTTGTAGTATGAGATACTACCTTGCAACACTATTTAGGTGGGACATTAGTTGGAAATACCTCTGGTATTCTGTATAGATGACCCCCCAAAGTAAAAATGATGCTATGGGGTCAAGAATCATAAATAGCATGGCGCTTCCACATATATGGCTGGCCCAAAAGAACATCACAAACATCTAGTGAGGAAACATCACATAATACCTCATCCTTGAAGGGATGGATGTTGTATGAAAATCGACACTTGTGGCTAGCATGTAGATCTCATCCCTAGTGAAGCCACCCAATGTTGTATGGTTATGGGTGTGGTGTTGTAGACAATCTAAACATTTTATGACCTCTGTTGAGATCAGGTTCTTCTGGCTTCCACTATCAACAATAAAATGCAGTGAAGTCCCCTTCACCCACATCTGTGAATGAAAAAGGCACTCCCCCTCTTTAGGATCTATTCGTTCTTCTAGTTGAATTGTTATGGTCATGACAGTAGAAGTGGGGTTTGCATCGATGATATGTCTTTTCCGATTATTTTTTGCATCATATTCTGAATCAGGGTTCGGATCCTTGTATTTGATCTTGGTCACCAATGATTTTTTTGAGTGACATTCATCAGTGTTGTGCTAGGGGATTTTGTGGAAATCACACCACTTTCCAGTGTCCTTCTTCATCTTTCTATTACCCTTATTTTCATGTGGCTTGGATTTATTTTCTTAAGGATGGTTTTTAGGGCCATATTTACCATTCTTTGGTTTTTTCGAATTTGCAGACCTGAACTCTCACTTGTTCTAGTTCTTAAATTTCTTCTCTATTTTAACAACATATCGATACACAACACCCACTAATGAGATGTCCATAAAATTCATTTCAGTTTGGATGTATCTGTGTATAGCCCCATGGAATTTGAGAACCAAATGTCACTCAGAGTCTTTGATACCCATCTTGGTGCGCAAGGTATGTAAGGTATTGGTGAACTCTGACACTTCTTGGACCCTCTCTTGACTCAACGAGGTCCATCTCATGTATTGGTTTTAATAATTACCAACAGGGTAATATTGTTCCTTCACCGCATCCACAAAAAAATCCCAAGTGGGCTTGGCCCCATATATTCCAAACTCCTCTGTGGAACTTTTCTCCTACTAAGTGTTCCCACTAATTTTTTACATGGGGAATAGCCTTAAGGAGTGTGAAGGTGATATTTTCCCTATTAGAAAATTTGTGAACAGAGAAATAACCTTCTAGTAGATTTAACCATTTTTCTAGGGAATTTGCATCTATATGTCCTTCAAATACGGGAATATCAATATTAACTTTTACTTTGAAAGGAGATGTTCCTCCAAAGTGGCCACTTGATGAAGACACATCGGTTGTTATCGACATCTGTTAAAGGATGTGGGAAAAATTCTCCATCATTTCATCCCTTTGTCGCGTGAGAGCTTGTTCAAGCAACATATTAATAGAATTCTCTCCTCTGTTGTTTTTATTTTCTTCTGCCATGGAGGGTTTCTTGGGCATGTGAGAGTGATTTTCCTCAAGACATACAAGCTTAATACCCAACTTGCTATACTCAGACCTTGTCGGGGACATGCACTAAAAAATACGATCAAGGGAAGCTTGCTCTGATACCACCAATCCAGATTATTTTTGGCACAAAATGAGAGAAAATATATAATAGAGATATATTGGATATATAAAAAGAGGCATATATATACAATAATACACAATTTCTATTAATGAGCGAAATGTACAAAACTGTAGAAATGCATAGTGAAAGACTCATTAGAATGGTGGTAGCTTATCTCTGAGAAGAGATGTGACATCTACTCGCATTCGCAAGAATATAATTTTAAAATGAGGATCCAGATACCTTTTTATCATAAATAAAATCCAAAACCCTAACCCCAGAAGATGAAAAGTGAACAGTTTTGTGGACCCCATTTTGGGTAGTTTGGTGTATCAACTTCCTAGGGGCGTAACTTTGGCATACGATCTATGTTTGGGGTGCACGATAGCTCGTTGGAAAGGTATCATCAAGGAGATTCATTTTGAGGGATCAATCACAACATTTGGATATAATTTAGGTGCTCTATCCCGAAAAAAATGCATCCAGGCCCTCAAAATGGCCCCAAACTTTTGGGAACCGAAAAAATGCTAAAAATAGTAAGTTGCGAGAAAATTGTTTTAAGCTAGTTCGAATAGGTATGTGGCCATTGATATCCACCTAGATAAATCATTTTCTATAGGTGAACATGTATGTTTATTATCATATGGAAGGTGATCTATGGTGACAATGTTTTTTTTGTGAGGAAAATGCATCACTCGAAAGAGTGTAGACACCACATCATTAATAGAATATAAATAATCACACCCAAGAAGAAAATTGAAGCGTAATGGTCCATTCACCACTATCATATCGACCATAACAATATTCCTTCCTAATGTGATAGAAAAATGAGGAAGAATCTCTAAATATTCACTAGGTCTTCTATCAAAATCCAACAACTAACTAGGAGCTGACACAATCTGAGGAGAACCTATAGATTTCCAAGTCAAGGAGGATAAAATGATTGGATAAGGTCCCTCATCCAAAATACATTGCTATATTTATTTTAAATAAGATTCGACCCTTATCTATAAGGGTTCAGAAGAATCAAGGTGAGGCTCAATAAGACTGCTCCAATCAAAGGAAACACTCTTAATACTTAGAGGGAGAAATCTCAAGGTGAGTGGGATACCCCCTTGTTCATAATTTTCTAAAATAGAAATGAAGAAAACGTTTGATCTAGACACATCACTCTCCGAGAGAGTAGTGGGATAAACTAAATATTTCATCGGTGCGACCACTTCATCAACTAATGGTTGAGTAGGTTATTGAGAAACCAAAGGTGTTTTCGGACTAGAAGACCCTTCAGACCTAGGCCACACTCTATTCATATATAGAATGAGAGGACATATGTGAGTAATATGATATTCCTTTCAAATTTTATAAGGGAACTTAGGTTTACGTATTTTTCATCTAGATTTCTCGATAGTATCAATTCCCCCAACATGAATTGTAGTGACTGGTTTCTTTCCCCTAGCATGAATTGTAGTGGTTGGTTTCTTATTACCAGTGCCACTTGCATTGACTAATATATTTCCCCCAACATGGCTTGCAACAGTTGGTTTCTTATCTCTAGTATGATTGGAAATGAATACTGACATGTCTCCAACATGAATTTTAGTGGTTAGTGACATATCCCTTTGTGTTTAGTTCTTTTTCCTATTATTTCTCCTTTTATTCCTTTTAGAATTTTGTTTACTAGGAGATGGACTTGAGAAATAAGAGGAAGTAGGAGAAATAGATTTCACTAGCAAATAATTTCCAGTAGTATTTGGAACAATAGAAATGATCATCAACCAAACTGATATCCCCATAGAAAATTCAACAATATTCAATATGGTCATCAAAGGGGTACCAATGTTTCCACAAGAAGGAAAATCACAAGAGTCCCCTTTGGGAGGGGTCCCTTGGTTTGAGTTCATATAATAATTTCCCATCACATGACTGGTATTAGATGCAAGAGAGAGTGTTGGTGGGATATGGAAGCATTGATCCCCCTAGATAACTACCCCCAGGGGCATTGGTTCCCCTAGAGACACAACTTCCCCCAACATTAGGAAAAACCCTAGGTGCAGGAGCAAACCCATGGTTAAAATTACAATCAAAAGGAAAACCACCATTTGATATCGTCAAACTACCTATATGGTCACTACAAATATATTAGAATCCACTTCCAGTAGTAATACCAAGGCCTTGTCCACCACTAGAAACAAATCCAGACGCGGGAAATTTCTATGACACAATGGGCATACTAAAACTGAGTGTACTCAAGGAAGGGAAGGATGTGACTGGAGGCATCCCCTGAATGAAGGACTAGATTTTAAGGGCATATATATGGTATTACCCATCCTACTAAGTGGTGGCAAGGACGTGCTCATCACGACTTCTCCCATCACATTTGAGGATGTACATGTTGATCCTGCCTTGTTGGATGACCCATTAATGATTTCTATGCTATGAGGATTACTAAGGTCAGAAAAATAATCACCAAATTGTCTATCCAACCAAAAGAGTAGAAGGTCTATGATACCAGCAAAGAACTTGATCAACCATAGTAGAAAATTTATTTAGTGAGGAAGAAAACAATAAAATATGGCCAACTAAACATAAACTTCACCACAGACCGCACCCCCAGAAAATATAATCCAATAATGAACAAACTAGTGGATAAAAGGGGCCTTCCAAAAGCCAACCCTCTGAGGGAAATCAAGTCCCCAAAATGTTTCCTAGAAAAGGTGTGAGGAAACGTTACAGTAACCCTAACGTGACAACCCTTACCGATGCAAGTACCTTTGTGAAGACAAGTACCCTCTAGGGGATTGAAGCAAAGGTTCAATATCTATCCTAGGTACCACAAGCACTTCCCACTTATAGTCCCCTGTGTATATACCTAGGAAAATCCACTAAGTTTACCACCTCACAATGGAATGGTCGAGAAAATAGTTGTAGGCTAGACCGCATGGATGGGTCAAGTAGCTAACCCCGAATCTTCAAGAAGTGTTTCCTCTTAGAGAGGTAATAGCACTTCCAAAACCCACATACGCATAATAGTCCAAGTAGTCCAACAAACATCAAGAAATGTAGAGAGGGGATATCACCCCACTTTCCCAATGTGACCTACTGATTAACTCTTGTGTTATAGGAGCTTCTCGACACACTCATTGCAACAATGAATTTTACACTCGTTAATGAATTCTAATTTTAGTTTTTTGGCCTTGGAAAATTAAATCTCTAACCCTACACCAAGGCCCTAAATCCTGGTCTATGTTGGTTTGTTGTAAAAAGAAAGTCTAATGATTTTTACATTAAGCATTTTTTTAATTAATTAATGCTATTAATTACGCACAGGTAGTGGAAGAAACTTTAATGCTATTTTTCACTCTTTGCAAATCCAAAAGATATCAAAATGCATGCAAATAAGATGCACGCTTCATTTCGATGAAGTCTATCTAAAGGAAAGGAAGCACTTTTCACTTTTCAGATTTGCCTTTTTAAATTGAAAATTAACAACCTCATGCACTTTAAATAAACTATCAAAAGAACCCAAGTGAAGGAACATAATTTCACAATCCTATTACACCAACCTAAACTATAAATAAAACACTCATGACATGCAAGGATATTTTTACTTTTTATTTTGATAAAGAAAAACATACATGCAAAAACAAACTAGAAAATCATGCAAATAAGCAAGGCATGCAAATCAACAAAGCATGCAAATAACCACACATGTGAATCAACCATCCATGCAAATCAACCACTCATGAAAATTAGTCACACATGCAAATCAATCATACATGCAAATTAGCCATGCATGTAAATCGGTCATGTGTGTAAATCAACCATGCATGCAAATCAAATATGCATGCAAATGAATCAAGCATGAAAATCAACTATGCATGCAAATAAAATACACATGCAAATTATCCAAGCATACAAATCAATCGCGAATGAAAATCAATAAAGCATGCAAATCAGTCGCACATGAAAATCAAGCATGAATTGAAAGTAACCACACATGCAAATCAACCATGCATGTAAATTAGCTACGCATGAAAATCAATCAGGTATGCAAGTAATCCATACATCCAAAGGAACTACCAAATCAATCATGCATGAAAATCAACTACATGCAAATCAATCATGCATGCAAATTAGCCATGCATGCAAATAATCTAAGAATGAAAATTGACCTTGTATAAAAATCAGCTACGCATGAAAATCAACAACACATGCAAATCA
>JZKD02S1767829.1:454668-468443 GCA_000966675.3 Picea glauca | reverse complement strand
GCTGGGAAGCTAGGTACTGTCTGGATTGTGTGTGGCCCCTTTGCGGCTCGGGGGGTTGAGGGGGAAGCAGAGTACCCCTAGCGTTTGGATGGGAGGTACCGGTGAGTCCTCTAGGGTCGGTGGGCAGGAGCGTCAAGGAGTGGAGACATCATCCAAGGCGGGCGTCGAGGCAACGGTATGTGTTTATTTTGTTGGTGGACTAGAATGCATTTGTATTATGATTTAGATCTGTGTTTATTTTTGTTGGCGGAATAGAATGCATTTGTATTATGATTTAGATCTGTGTTTATTTCTGTTGGCGGAATAGAATGCTTTATTATTATGATTTAGATCTATGTTTATTTTATTGGCGGAATAGAATGCATTGGTATTATGATTCAGATCCGCAAAAGTATTCGTTAGATAAACTATTGGTTAACTTGCGTCTTTTAGTACGGCCTTGGTGTTGGGTATTCCCATTACCTGGTTGTTTTTCTGCGCCTAGGCTGTGATAACCTCTGTGATCCTTGGAGGAGTTATTCTTGGTCTTGTTTCCCTTACTGCTGTCAGTTGTTGGTAGGGGATATCTGCGTTGTAGGAGGTTCTGCCTTCGAGCTTCATAAGTTGCCGGTGGACTTGCCATATAACCCTTGCGTTCTTAAGATACGAGATGAAATGAGATATTCAGCGAGGGTTCTGGTTTTAGCTACCTCCTCACTGCCGAATCCGTCTTGGGGTGATTTAAGAATCGGGCTACCCAAGTCAGGGATTTCGCGCTGGTGTCGGGCATGGGGCGTTCTCCTTTTATGGCTAGCTCAATCCCCTGGAGTTGAGACTCTCACGCTCACCCCTCGCTCATTTTATCTCTCTGATCCTGACGTGGATGTAGAGCGCAACAGGAAATCTCGGCGATGGAAACTCCTTTCGACCTACCTCCTTAACCACCTGGATCGTTGTGTGGCACCATGTGTCGTGGCAAGGCCCAACTCGGTTGGTTTTTAGAAGTTTGTTGCGGATATTTCACACCCCTTTATTTTACTGTGTAAAGGATCGAAGGGCGGGAGCTCAGGACGAATGTAACCCTCTCATGTTAAATGGTCAACGACCTCAGGAGATGGGTCAATCCACACCACTGGTTCGGTAGAATACAGTTCCTGTTGGTTGAACTGCCGACATAGTCGACCCTCTGGAGACTTGCTGTGGAAACGAGGGAGTAAGCGCTCTTTGGAACCACTTGGAAAAAATGAATAATTGTTGTTGAGCTCAACGAAAAAAAAACTGTAGCGCTTTATTATCCACATATGAGGAGCATTGCATAGTATCTCTGTGCGTTTATGCAGCTGGCTACTGTTTTGTTGTTTGTTTGTTTGTTGAAAAACAAAAAGTAGTTCTCGTGCATGTAGATATCGTGGCTGGGTGCATCAGTTCCTGACAGGAACTTTTACCGTGTAATTTTAGACGTGCGCGATCCGTCCTTGAGTAGTGGCCCAACTGTGGTAGTCGAGGCGCCTTGGGGTTGCGACTAGCCAGCTCTTAATTGCTGCCAACCATGAACTCTGCCCTTAAGAAGGAACGGTGAACCTGGCAGTAACCTTAGCAGCCGTCAGTCTTGCAGTATTGACAGAATTTCACAGCTCCTTAAGTGCTCAGACAACTTGTACGTTGCGCGCCTTGCTTGTAGACAAAATCCATACCGATGCTCCTAGCCCTGTAAGCCGGTTTTCTGTTTATTTTCTAAGGGACCCCAGCCACTATTCTACATATGATCGCTTCCTTATCATAGGTAATGGTGGATGTATTTACTACTCTTTTTTTTCTGGCGGTAGATAAACCAGGCCCGAACTTAACCTTGTGAGCGAGTGAGTTATTATAATTCTGGCAGTGTTGCTTTATTGATACGTATATCAGAGGCTAGTTCCAAGGTAACCTACGCCTTGGTTTGCTAAATGATGGGTTACTACCAAGGGATATTTACTCCTCAAGTAAGTTGATGGAGAGGTGCCTTAAGAAATTAGAAGACAACGAGGGATTACCCCACTCGTAAAGAGGAACCGTCTCGTTAGCCAGCCTTATTTTAATTTTAGAGCTTATGTAGTTTAGCAGCAAATGAAATATCAGAAATCGATAACCTGAAATGAATTTAACGTTATTTTATTTTCCCAGTTACGACCATTTAATATAAAGGTAACGTTGTGCCATTTTACTATTATTGAACTTATTGTAATTGTTCCCATAAATGTTAAGTTAGGTATAACTGCATTGCTGCTGTAATCTTTGGGGGTAATAGGTGAAGGTAAAAGGTTATGGCATTTTAAATAAAAAWAAACAGAATACAATATTAGTATGGCGACATGATAATAAACTAATTGTAATATTCCATAATATTAGTATGGCGACATGATATTAAGCTAATCGTAATATTCCATTACATATTGGATAATGTACATAACAATGGTAAAAATTGAAAAGCATTAATTTAATTCTAAAAAATACAATATCTTTGAGGACTTGAAAAGGCATAATTGGAAATTAATTAGAAGTTAAATTAATTTTAAATAAACTAAAACAGAATATAATATTAGTAATAGGGGAAGGTTAAAGGTTATGGCATTTTTAATAATAATAAAAAAACAGAATATAATATTAGTATGGAGACATGATATTAAACTAATAGTAAATTCGATTTGCTAGGCATGGGGTTATAACGATAAGGGGCTTGGGTCATCGTTTTAAGGTAATATTAGTAAATTTATATTGTTTAGGAATTATGTAATTAGGATATATGGTTATTTAATGGTAAGGACATTGTGATGTAAATGTGAGGTGGTTATGGTTCTAGGGTAATGTTAATGTAGTATTAATGCATTGGTAATGTTAATGTAGTTTCATTGCATGGGTAATGTTAATGTAGTTTTATTGCATGGGTAATGTTAATGYATTTTATAGTATTTGAAATATTAATGTAGTCTTRTTGCATTGGTAATGTTAATGTAGTTTATTGCATTGTTAATGTACAAGATGTAAGGTGACATTAGGTAATTGCAATGTCACTATAATGTAAGGTCTTGGCAAATTGTTGATGAAACATGTAATTGTAATATTTTTGTCTTTGGAAAAAGGCTATGTAGCCTTGATAACATAGGATTGTAAGGTCGTTGTTATTATTGTCAATGTTGTGGTAGTATAATGTAATGGTGAGGTTAAATCATTGAAAGGACTTTTATTTCTTTTATATTGTCAACGCAAAGGGTACGACCCTTAAAACTAAGGATGACAACTTAATTAGATTTACCTTATGCTAAAGTACTCGTGGTTTAGTAAATTAAATGGAGTAATTGGTGAGTAATCAATCGTTGTAGGGTTGTAGACATTCCTTGTCTTTAATACTGGTGGTCGTTGTATGAGTTCTTGGTCTTGCGCCTTTCATAGAAGACGTGGTTGCTCCTTGTCTATTTTCGTGCGGGGTTGTAATATTTTTTCCATGTGTTGGGTCTGCTTGTGTCGGGCGAGACATAGACTCTTCCTTGTAGCCTCAGTATATAAGTCTGTGAGGTGACTCTCTGTGTAAGGAATCCAGTGCCGTATCAAGAGTCTCAGGCCCTTTAAAGGCAGGGTTTCCACTGTTGTGACACACCTGACGGAGATTACTAGTTTCTGCCTGAGCAGACGGCCAGGAGCCTATCTGATCTTCTCTCTCTCTGGAGCAGAGAACTAAGATTAAATGCCCTGCTTTCCGGTGCAGAATAGTAAAATCTATTGTTATGGATTCCTCCTTATGTCTTGATCGTTAATGCTTCCTGTCACTTGTGGTGCGCCTTGCATCTTCTTATTGTGATCGTCATGGTTGCATCTTGTCAGTCGTCGGGTGGCGATGTAGAGTCCAGTGTGTCTGTTTCCCCTCCTACACGCGCGCACACACTTTTAAAAAAAAAATAAAAAAATATTTGCACCTGTTGTCAGAGTCGTTTTTGTAACTAGGAGGGTTGTTACAGTTTGTCATAGTATTCTTGGATGACATACTTATCTATTCTAAGTCTGAAGAGGAGCATGGACATCACTTAAGACTGGTGTTTGCAAGTGCTGAGAGAGCATCATTTGTATGCCAAGATGAGTAAGTGTTCTTTTTTTCAAAAGAAGATCCATTACTTGGGACACATTATTTCAGAGGAGGGCATAGCAGTAGATCCAGAGAAGATTGAAGCCATTAGGGGATGGCCAACACCCAGAAATGTGTCAGAAGTCAGATCTTTTATGGGATTAGATGGATACTATAGAAGGTTTATAGTAGGGTTCTCTAAGATTGATCATCCCATCACTTTTTTTCAAAGGAAGGGAACTAAATTTGAATGGACACTTAAGTGTGAAGAAAATGTTAATATGTTGAAGGAATTACCTACTAGTGCACATGTGTTAAAGATTGTTGACCCAAATGAAAGTTTTGTGCTATGTACAAATGCATGTAAGGAAGGACTTGGGGCAGTCCTCACGCAAAATGGACATGTCATTGGCTATGAATCCAGAAATATTAAGGAACATGAGGGGAACTATGCCACACATGACTTGGAGCTTGTTGCCATTGTCCATGCCTTAAGGATGTGGAGGAATTATCTCATGGGGAAGAGATTTGAATTAAGGACAGACCACATTGGCTTGAAGTATCTTTTTGAACAACCAACCTTGAATGTCAGAAAAACAAGATGGATGGAATTTTTAAGTGAATATGACCTCAATATCAAGCATATCAAAGGTAAGGAGAATAAAGTTGTTGATGCACTTAGTATAAGAGTGCATCTCATGCATGCTACTATTGTCAATATGTATCAGTCAGACTTGAAGAGAATAATTTTAAATGATCTTGTTACAGATCACCATTACCTACAGGTAAATGAAATCTTATAGCAAGGAGATGTACAACAAAAAATAAAGGAGTACAAGATAAATGAATATGAATTACCCATGCATAAGAATAGAGTCTATGTTCTTAGTTATGGAGAACTAATGAATGTGGTATTGAAGGAAATGCATGATGTTCCTTATGCTGGACATCCCGGTTACCAGAAAAAAATTACAACAGTAAGAGGCCAATTCTTTTGGCCAGGAATGAAAATGGATTTTTCTGATTACATCGCTCGATGTATGGAATGTTAGAAGGTGAAGGCTAAGTAGAGGCACCCAGTGGGTTTGCTGCAACCATTTCCAATCCCAGAGAAGAAATGGGAGGTGATAACCATGGATTTCATAACTAAACTACATAGGATAGCAAGGAAACATTATTCAATCATGGTGATGGTTGACAAATTAACAAAGGATGTTGATTTTGTCTGTGTAAAGACAACACATACAATGACTAATATTGCAGAAATTTACATGAGAGAGATTGCTAGGTTGCATGGGATACCTAGGACAATTGTCTCGGACAAAGATACAAAGTTTACCTCTAATTTCTAGAGGGGATTGTTTAAAGGATTTGGTACAAATCTAATCTTCAACACAACATACCACCCACAGTCAGATGGACAAATAGAGAGGGTCAACCGAGTAATTGAAGACATGTTGAAAATGTATGTGATGGATAAACCATCTAGGTGGGAACATTAATTTCACTTGGTCGATTTTGCATATAATAATGGGTATCAAGCTTCATTGAGAATGAGCCCATTTGAAGCCTTGTATGGTAGGAAATGAAATACTCCAGTGAGTTGGGAGAACCCAATAGATAGAGTGGTACTTTGGCTAGAATTGCTCAAGGATATGGAAGACCAGATGGTTAAGATAGATAAAAAATATAGACATAAAATTTATGTAGATAAGAATAGGAAAACTATAGAATTTAAATTAGGGGAGCATGTAATTTTGAAAGTGAAGCCCAATAAAATATTTTTGAAATTGGGTAGTTGTACAAAGCTGGCAGCCAGATTCTATGGTCCATTTGAAATAATGGATAGAATAGGGCTAGTTGCATACATGTTTGCTTGCCTGCTTCCATGAATGTGCATAATGTATTTCATGTCTCTTTAATAAAGAAATATATACATGATCCTCACCATGTTATTGATTTGCATCTTATTCAGGTAGATAGAGAGGGAGACTTTCAGGTTTAGCGAGTGTAGGTATTGGATAGAAAATTCAAAATGCTCTGGAATTGAGTTATAGAGCTGGTAAAAGTTTAGTGGACCTACTACGGTCCTGAAGATGATACCTGGGAGCATGAAGATGCCATGCGGGTAGAGTACCCGCAACGTTTTGAATAAATTTTTAGATTTTGATCTCTATTTTGTATATGCACTCAAGACAGTGAAAAAATAAGGGGGAGGGGTTGTAACACCTCGGGTTTTGAACCCTCCATTTTAAATAATGTATTGTTACAATGATGAGAGTCCAGAGTGACCAAAAAATTATTAAAAGGCCATTGTGCCCAATAAATGTAATGTTTTGATCATTATTAATAATAAATACGTCATTGGCTGCTAGACGGACAAGGACTAGAGTTATAGGGGGGATATGATTCCACAAGATAGGGCGCTTGAGGGGATAAGTTTTTATTCCTATTTTAATTACCCTTTTTTTCTAAGGGAGTGGATTGGTTACGTGAGCTTCTTGGGGAAGGCCAGGACAATCTTGATTCCCCACGAAATTACTTAAACCCACCTCTGGTCTGATGGGGGGTTTGGTTGATGGCTTGCTTACTAATTACCTATTTTTTCATTCATTTTCTTATTCACTCATCTAGTTGATCACTGGTTCATTCATTCACTCACTTACTCAATCATTCATTCATCCCATCCTTACTGATCACTCATTGATCCATCCTCATCTGTGTCTTGGCTTGGGAAAGGAAAATGAATTGTTGAAGAGTAGCCATGGTATTCTTGGTTGTAGAGGTCACTGGTGTAATCCAGCCATGACTTGAGGAATGCATGTCTGAGATGCGTTGGCCTGTGTCCAAATTTGTTCACAGTGGTGAGTCCTGAGAATTCTAGCATTGAGATTCTGAACCAATTGTGTTGGAGCCCCTGAAGGGGAAGGACTTCCTGAGGGAATGAGTGGTAGAGAAGGGTGGAGGTCCATTCTCTTGGGTGGTGTAGGTTAGGTAGAAGAGATTTAGGTATTTGGATTGCTGTGAGTGCTGGGAAATCCTATCGAAGCTTGAGTGTTGACTAGTTTGGGAAGCCAAATAACACTCTGGAACTATCCTTGTGGATTCATAGTCCTGGCTCAGGGGTGACACTGTTGTTGAGATTTGGAGCAGTAGTGTCTACGGTTGGGTGGAATGTCCTTGGTCTGCAGCCAGTTAGTGTCATATTCTATAAAGATAAGTGCTCTATGTTGTGGTATTATTTATCTGTATATGAATGTATTCCACTGTGTATTTATTTATCATTTAATTGAATCTTAGAATATGCATGATTGCTGGTTATTGATGTGCATGTCGTTAGATCTTTTATTTTATGTGTCCTTATTAATTTAAAAAGGTATTGGTAAGAGAAAGAAGTCCAAGGGTGGGCTTGAAGGTAGCCTACCCTGGCTTGTGGGTGACAGGGGATGTTACAATTGAGGTGCTCAATCCCAGAAAAACTTCATTTAGGCCCTCAAAATGGCCCCAAAATTTTAGGAACCAAAAAAATGCTAAAAATAGTAAGTTGCAAGAAAATTGTTTTGAGCGAGTTTGAATAGGTGTGTGGCCATCGATATCCACATGGATAAATCATGGTCTATAGGTGAACATGGATGGTTATTATCATATGAAATTTGATCTATGGTGGCAATGTCTTTTTTGTGAGGAAAGTGCATCACCTGAAAGAGTGTAGACACCACATCATTCATAGAATATAAATAATCACACCCAAGAAGAACATTGAAGTGTAATTGTCCATTCACCACTATCATATTGACCATAAAAATATTCCCTCCTAATGTGATAGGAAACTGATGAAGAATCTGTAAATATTCACTAGGTCTTCTATCAAAATCCAACAACTGACTAGGAGCTGACACAATCTGCAAAGAACCTATATATTTCCAAGTCAAGGAGGATAAAATGATTGGATAAGGTCCCTCATCCAAAATACATTGGTAGATGTATTTTAAATAAGATTCAAACATTATCTATAAGGGTGCAGAAGAAGCAAGGTGAGGCTTAATGAGACTGCTCCAATCAAAGGAAACACTCTTAATACTCAGAGGGAGGAATCTGAAGGTGAGTGGGATACCCCCTTGTTCATAATTTTCTAAACTAGAAATGGAGAAAACATCTGATCTAGACACATCACTCTCTGAGAGAGGAGTGGGATCAACTAAATATTGCATTGGTGCAACCACTTCATCAACCAATGGTTGAGTAGGTTATTGAGAAACCAAAGGTGTTTTTGGACTAGAAGCCCCTTCAGACCTAGGCCACACTATATTCATCTCTAAAATGAGAGTAAATAGGTGAGTAAGATGATATTCCTTTCAAATTGTACAAGGGAACTTAGGCTTACATATTTCTCATCTATATTTCTCGATAGTATCAATACCCCCAACATGAATTGTAGCGGTTGGATTCTTTCCCCTGGCATGAATTGTAGTGGTTAGTTTCTTATCACCAGTGTCACTTGTAGTGACTAATCTATTTCCCCCGACATGGCTTGCAGCAGTTGGTTTCTTATCTCTAGTATGATTGGAAATGACTACTGACATGTCTCCAACATGAATTGTAGTGGTTAGTGACATATCCCTTTGTCTTCAATTATTTTTCCTATTATTTCTCTTTTTATTCCTTTTAGAATTTTGTTTACTAGGAGATGGACTTGAGCAATAAGAGGAAGTAGGAGAAATAGATTTCACCAGCAAATAATTTTCAGTAGCATTTGGAACAATCAAAATGATCACCAACCAAATTGATATCCCCATAGACAATCAAATAATATTCAAGATGGTCATCAAAGGGGTACCAATGTTTCCACAAGAAGGAAAAGCACAAGAGTCCCCTTTGGGAGGGGTCCCTTTGTTGGAGTTCATATAATTATTTCCCATCACGTGACTAGTATTCTATGAAAGAGAGAGTGTTTGTGGGATATGAAAGCATTGATCCCCCCAAATACCTACCCCCAGGGACATTGGTTCCCCAAGAGACATTACTTTTCCCAACATTAGGAAAAATACTAGGCGTGGGAGCAAACCCAGGGTTAAAATTCCAATCAAAAGGAAAACCACCAATTGATATCGTCAGACTACCTATAGGGTCACTACAAATAAATTAGAATCCACTTCCAGTTGTAATACCGAGGCCTTGTCCTCCACTAGAAAAAAATCCAGATGCGTGCAATTTCTATGACACAATGGGCATACTAAAATTGGGTGTATTCAAGGAAGGGAAGGATGTGATTGGAGGCATCCCCTGAATGGAAAGACTAGATTTTAAGGGCATATATATGGGACTACCCATCCTACTATGTGGTGACAATGAGGTTCTCATCATGACTTCTCCCATCACATTTGAGGATATACATGTTGATCCTCCCTTGTTGTATGACTCATTAATGATTTCCGTGGGATGAGGATTACTAAGGTAGGAAATAGAATCACCAAATTGTCTATCCAACCAAAAGAGTAGAGGGTCTATGATACCAGCAAAGACGTTGATCAACCATAGTAGAAACTTTATTTTCACCAAGAAGAAAACAATAAAGTATGGCCAACTAAACAAAAAATTCACCACAGAGCATACCCCCAGAAACTACAATCCAATAATAAGCAAACCAGTGGATAAAAGGGGCCTTCCAAAAACCAACCCTCTTAGGGGAATCAAGTCCCCAAAATGTTGCCTATAAAAGGTGTGAGGAAACGTTACGGTAACCATAATGTGACAACCCTTACTGATGCAAGTACCTTCGTGAAGACAAGTACCCTCCAGGGGACTGAATCGAAGGTTCAATATCTATCCTAGGTACCACAAGCACTTCCCATTTACAATCACCTGTGTAGATACCTAGGAAAATCCACTAAGTTCACCACCTCACAATGAAATGGTCGAGAAAACAATTGTAGGCAATACCACATGCATGGTTCAAGTAGCTAACCCTGAAGCTTCAAGAAGTGTTTCCTCCTAGAGAGGTACTAGCCCTTCCAAAACCCCCATGTGCATAATATTCCAAGTAGTCCAACAAACATAAAGAAAAATAGAGAGGGGATATCACCCCACTTGCCCAATGTGACCTATTGATTAACTCTTGTGTTAGAGGAGCTTCTCGACACACCCATTGCAACAATGAATTTTACACTCGTTAATTAATTCTAATTTTAGTTTTGTGGCCTTGGAGAATTAAATCTCCAACCCTACACCAAGGCCCTAAATCTTGGTCTATGCTGGTTTGTTGTAAAAAGAAAAAGTCTAATGATTTTTACATAAAGCATTTTTTTTTTAATGCTATTAATTACGCACATGTAGTGGAAAAAAATTTAATGCTATTTTCCACTCTTTTCAAATCCAAAAGATATCAAAATGCATGCAAAGAAGATGCACGCTTCATTTCAATGAATTCTATCTAAAGGAAAGGAAGCACTTTTCACTTTTCAGATTTGCCTTTTTAAATTGAAAATTAACAACCTCATGCACTTTCAATAAGCTATCAGAAACACCCAAGTGAAGGAACATAATTTTACAATCCTATTACACCAACCTAAACTATAAATACAACACTCACGACATGCAACGATATTTTCACTTTTTATTTTGATAAAGAAAAACATAGATGCAAAAACAAACTAGAAAATCATGCAAATAAGCAAGGCATGCAAATCAACAAAACATGCAAATAACCACACATGTGAATCAACCATGCTTGCAAATCAACCACGCATGAAAATCAGTCACACATGCAAATCAACTACACATGCAAATCAATCATACATGCAAATTAGCCATGCATGTAAATCATCCATGTGTGCAAATCAACCATGCATGCAAATCAACTAAGCATGCAAATGAATCACGCATGAAAATCAACTATGCATGCAAATAAACTACACATGCAAATAAGTCATGCATACAAATCAATCCCGCATGAAAATAAATCAAGCATGCAAATCATTCGCACATGAAAATGAAGCATGAATGCAAAGCAACCATGCATGCAAATAAACCATGCATGTAAATTAGCTACGCATGAAAATCAATCAGGTATGCAAGTAATCCATGCATGCAAAGGAACTACCAAATCAGTCATGCATGAAAATCAACTACATGCAAATCAATCATGAATGCAAACTAGCCATGCATGCAAATCATCCAAGAATGAAAATTGACCATGTATAAAAATCATCTAGGCATGAAAATCAACAACACATTCAAATCAGCTATGCATGTAAATAAACCACACATGCAAATCAGGAAGGCATGCAAATCAATTATGCATGAAAGTCAACCATCCATCCAAAAAAACCATGCAGGTAAATAAGTTACACATGAAAGTGAACTATGCATGCAAATCAACCACAGATGGAAATTAATTATGCATACGAATCAAAAAATTAGAAAAGTGTGCATATGGAAAAGAAAAACAAATCAACAATCTAATAGGAGGATACAAAATAAATCAGCTGAAAAAAGCAAAAGTGATGGGGAGGAAGGAGACTAGCCACAATTTTGTTTTTCAAAAAGTAGTGAAAGAAAGGGAAATTAAATATAGGGGATATTCTGGGTTCAATCCCCAATGGAGTCACCAATTATATTATGGAGAAAAACCCTCCTACATACAAGAAATATATCCCTGGGATATACTCTTAATATGAGATAGACAATTGATAGATAATACGTTTTTTCCTAGATCTAATAAGATTTCTTTCTTTTTACACTAAAGGGGAGAGAGACATACCTTATTAACCAACGACTTCCCTTACGTATCTAGCCACCACAACTCTAGAGATCCAACACTCCTTCTATCAACTTCCTGCATACAAGTGACAAATGAATACCAATCTACAAGTGTTAAATAAACTTGGACCAAACGAAATCTACTCTATTCAATAATGAACCACTAATCATGCAAAAAAAAATACAATCATTAAATGGGGAAAGTAACATTGATCTATATTTATAAAATGGAGATCCTTACATAAGGATTGAATCCTTTGGGCCTGGAGTTTCATTCATCTTTGGTCCTTGCCTTAGATCTTCCTTAGCTCTCACTCTTGAAATTTCAACAGCATAATCTTTCTCATAATTCTCCCCCCTCTCCAAGAACACCTCCATGCATAAATAATCCCCCAAATATGTCCTCCATGTCATGAAATAATGTTCCATATTTTATCTTCTACAACTTACTTAGGACATGCATCAACTCAAACACTAATAATCTCCCACCTACTCTTGGTTAACTAGCCATGCAATCACTACTTAACTAGATATACACCAATGGAGTGAATTACACTCATGTATGCATAATTAATTCTCCCTCCTAACCTTATTCACATGTGAGGTGCACTCCTTGTGATGATTCCAAGGAAGGAATGTGCTTCTGTTGATGATTCCAAGGTGGGCATGCAGGACTGGGTGATCATTCCAAGGAAGGGTTGGGTGATGCGTCCAAGGAAGACATGCACTTATGGTGATGATTCCATTGTAGGCATGCAAGTGTTGGTGATGATTCCCATGCATGCATGAAATATTAGACTTCACTTGTGTAATTGAAGCATGACTCAAGAAGAAGTTCACCTTTGTTTGGGGGAATAATATTCTCATCGAAGGGAAAATATCTTGGACCAAGTGAGTATCAAGTGTGCCCTCATACATGGACTGTAGAACATAGGAAAAATGATGTATTAGGTAAATGTGCATTTATACTCTAGTACCCTCCTGAAAAGGTCATATATTTTCCCCTATGGTGGAAAATATAATTGTAACGCCCCTTATGACATTGGGGCATTAGTGTTTGTTACAAGGACCACTAGTCTATTCCCATGCACATGATTTCTTCTCTCCTTCCTTACAACTCTCTATTCCTATCTTATGGATAAAAACTCCTAGAGGGATGGAGGGGGAGTGTGTACGAGGTCAGGGGAAAATATAGTGTATGTGATATTCACTTTAATATTTAAATAAATCATACCCATTAGGAGGTTCCCACCCCTATTTCCTATTCATACATGGCCCACCCAATGATGATATGATACCTTTCAACCACTACTATAATGTGATGGATCACCTTCTTCGAGTCCCTCTCACCTTGGTTTATATGTAGGACCTATTTGGGATGTATATCACTTATGTGAGTTCCTTAGGTTCCTTCCCCCCAGTCTATATCCCTTGATTACCAATTTAACGTACTTTTACCCTCAAGGCATCTATTTATGGAATTCTCTAACTTCATGGGTCTAGTTGGAGCCATAATCACTTAGTATGCCTAATTTTGGGTCCATATCCACCCAAACCCATTATGGAATTTCTATTATAGATTTAATTTTACCTAAACCCATAAAAACCAACTTAATATCTTCGTCAATGTGTATTGTGGGTTTCCTTGGGGTACTATGACTCTGAATCAACGACTTTCTTATCAAAGAGTATTTTTGGGCTTAAATCCCATGGTATTGTTGTATAAAATATGTAGCATGAAGTCAATAAGGATGATACAATGGTTTCATATGACTTGAACCATCCAAGGGATATCCATACATTCTCCTACACCTTAAGTTCAGCTCCTTACCTATTTATACCATTTAATTCTTCTTTGTAGACTCTCTTCAACATTTGGATTCTTATGTATTTCAAAACCCTAATTTCTAGGTACATGCTTGGATTAGTGACTAAACTTCTT
>JZKD02S1767829.1:417044-436473 GCA_000966675.3 Picea glauca | reverse complement strand
GTAACAGAACATGAATAGTATAGAAAGAATGCCCTTTGTTAAACAAAAGTCTTCAGGAGAGTAATTAATATCTTCAAGAAACAGCAAGAAAATGTTATAAATCCGGATCCCAACAAAACCCGCGGTTGAGGGATTCATACACGCAAGAAATACAAGTGGTTCTTAAGCGCACATTTTTTGTCCACCCTTGTAACCCTTGTTGGTACCCCTTCGAGTGGTAGTGCATCAGACAACACTTGTGTACGGATCAACCTAGATTTCTTGAATCCCTCTCTAGATAAACCGATCGACCGCCTAACTGTTATAGTGCCACCGATAACAACACTCAGGAAGATACTCTTTAGTACCTAGGTAGTCAGGTAGTACGGCTAAGGGTATGGTCTATCCTCCTTAGTTAGTGCACTGAGATATTGGGCCGAGTACTACTATTGGACCCCACACATATATCAGAGAGCTATAGCATAAGGAAAACCCTTATCTGTAGAACCCTTGAATACCTAACCCTTAGGGACAGAAACATAAACAAATTAAAACAAACAAGATCTATTGTCAAGCAACTGTGTTTGGGTTGCCAAGTAAATACACATTTCTTCCTAGTTAAGAATTTGGTCATTTCATCACTATAGTATTCTTCAGACCGGAGTATAACTCCGCAGGTGTAAAAAAAAAAAGTCTGGAAATTTTTTCACCATTATTTTAGACCTATTCCATTGGATTCATCTCTTCTCCCTTATCACATTCATCCATATCATTTTTTTGGCAAAATGTTTTTACCCTTCCTGCCCCTTTTCAGTTTCCCCATCCTCATGGCCCACACTCGTAGCCAATACTTGGAAGCTTGCTTCAACACCTTGCAAGCTGGTCTCATTGAGACCCAACAAGAAGTGAAACAACTCAGTTCCAATGTTGTTTCCATCAATACAACCATGCAGTCCTCAATGGGAAAAATCAAACAAGACCTCACCACCCAACTTGAATTAGTCTTTTCGACACTCTGCACCAAACTGCATATCCATACAGATAATCCTTCCTCTTCCTCACCCCCACATACTGAAGGTGACCATTCCTCTCATTCACATACCTTGCAGAACCATCACTTTCAATGTGACCTACACCTTCCATGGGTGGATGTGACCAAATTTGATGGCTCAGACCCCACTGGTTGTGTAACCCAAATGGAACATTACTTCTCTTTATACAACATTACAGATGACTTGGCCAAGCTCTGGTATGGCGTTCTCCATCTAGATCAAGAACATTGGCAATGGTGGAAATGGAGAAAAAATTCTTGTCAAGGGTATATTGCTTGGACACAATTTATGGCAGAGATTTATGAATGCTTTGACACTGACACCAACCATTTGGGCCGTTTGACAAAGATGAAACAATTAGGAACAATGGAAGAATTTATAGCTGCCTTTGAGTGCCTATCTTTTAGAACAGAGGGCATGTCTGATGCCTTTTTCAGAGAGTGTTTTATCAGTGGCCTCAAGGATGAAATTCAGGCCCATGTCCTCATGGTTCGGCCTGAGAGTTGGGTGGAGGCTACCAAAAGAGATAAAGAAGCACAACAGGTTGTATCTTCTCAAGACCATGAACCCTCCTTCATCCCTCACCCTAAACTAGTAAATCCTACTACTCCCTCTCCTCCACTAAAGATCCAAAAATTGACCCGGGATGAAATGGCTAAACGCCAACTCAAAGGCATTTGTTATAACTGTGACGAAAAATATTTCTCGGGCCACAAGTGTAAAGAAAAAAATATTTTTATGGCCATCTCCAAGGAGATTTCAGAAGAAGATGAACAAACCCCCTCTATGTCTGAATCACCTGAATCCACTGACATAACCCCTCCCTTAGACCCTCCCGAAGTAGAACCATTCATTTCCTTCAATGCTCTCACTGGCTTCTCCACTCCCCAAACCCTCAAGCTAATCGGTTACATCAAGCATCAGAAGGTCATCGTTTTGGTTAATAGTAGCAGCACCCATAATTTTATTCATCACCGCATTGCCCAAGAAACTAATTTCTACATCCATGTCGTCAATAATTTCCAAATCATGATTGCCAATGCTGGTTCCATGAAATGTGGAGGGCGTTGTGAAAATGTGTGTCTCCAAATTGGTGACTACCACCTGAAATCCCATATGTTTTCTATTGACATGAGAGGTTGTGAAATTGTGCTAGGTGCAGACTGGCTAAGGACTTTGGGTCTCATTCTCATGGATTTTAAAGACTTAACCATGCAATTCGACTAGGAGGGCCACCAATATAAGTTCCAAGGAATCACTGTTGGTTCACTTGAGATCATTAGTTCCCATCGCATGGAAAAGTTGCTCAAAAAGGGTCATTCTGTTGTTATCGCCCAAGTCCATGCCATACAATAAACATAGACACCCTAGGTATGACAAGACCTCCAAGCCATCCTTTATAAACATCAATTGGTATTTTCCACTCCCCAAGGCCTCCCTCCTACCCATGGTGTTCATGATCATTCCATTCCCCTTGTCCCAAGAAGCCTTCCTCCCAATATCGGTCCGTATCGTCACCCCTCTTCCCAAAAAAATGAAATTGAGAAAATGGTCCAGTAACTCCTTACTGCAGGCGTTATCCACCCTAGTACGAGCCCTTATTCATCTCTTGTGGTCATGGTCCTGAAGAAAGAAGCTTCTTGGTGAATGTGTCCTGACTTTCGTGCCCTCAACAAACTTACCATCAAAGAAAAATTCCCCATTCCTATCATTGATGACCTCCTGGATGAATTGAGTGCACCCAATTCTTCACTAAACTGGATCTGCGTTCGGGATACCACCAAATACGTATGAAAGAGGAAGATATTCCCAAGACTTCCTTTAGAACTCATGAGGGCCACTATGAGTTTTTGGCCATGCCCTTTGGCTTGTGTAATGCCCCCTCCACCTTCCAAAGACTCATGAATCACGTCTTCCATCCTTTTCTCCACCATTTTGTCTTAGTTTTCTTTGATGATATCCTCATCTATAGCAAAACCTGGAAAAACCATCTTTCTCAGGTGGATCGAGTTCTCCATCTACTCGCTCAACACCAACTTTTCCTGAAACATTCTAAATGTTCTTTTGGCACCTCAGAAGTAGAATACTTGGGTCATCTGGTTGGCAAAGATGGCATCAGGGTGGATCCTAAAATGATTGAAGCTATGCAAGACTGGCCTCACCCAAAGACTCTTAAGAGATTGTGTGGATTTCTAGGCTTAAAAGGGTATTATCACAAGTTTGTTAAGAATTATGGGAAGACTGCAACACCTCTCACTGCTCTCCTTAAAAAGAAATCTTTCACTTGGACTCCAGTCATTGCTCAAGCCTTTCAAACCTTGAAGATGGCCATGTGCATCACTTCAGTCCTTTCCCTTCCCAATTTCACAAAGACCTTTGTGTTGGAATGTGATGCCTCAGGGAAAGGAATTGGTGCTGTCATTATGCAAGAGGGTTGACCTTTGGCCTTTACCAGGAAGAAATTATCTAAAAGAAATATGGGCATATCCATTTATGAAAAGGAAATGTTGGCTATTATGCATGCCCTAGATCTGTGACATCCTTATCTATTGGGGCAATGGTTCCAAATTTAGACAGACCATCAAAGCCTCAAGTATTTTCTGCAACAATGCATTTCCTCCCCAGAACAACAAAAATGGGTGACTAAAATATTTGGATATGATTATGAGATAATTTATAATACAGGAAAAGACAATGTGGTTGCAGATGCACTTTCCCAAAAATATGAAGATGAAGAATCCCTTTTTTCTCTTTCATTCATTGTACCAGATTGGCTCCAAGCCGTTCGCCAGGAATGGCTACAAGATCCCAAAAGTTCACAGTTGATCCAACAATTGCAATCCAATGATCCAACTTCTCCAGGGTACTCTTGGCTCCATGAGGAACTTCGATACAAAGGTTGTTTGTATTTAAGTAAACAATCAAAGCTTAAATCCATGGTACTTTCTGAGCTTCATGCTACACCGACAGTAGGGCACTCCGGGTTCACCAAAACCTATGACAAGGTCAAACGTTCCTTTTTCTGGGATGGTATGAAACATGACATTCGTAATTATGTAGTTGAATGTGATGTGTGTCAATGCAACAAGGGATAAACAGTCAAATCATTGGGCACACTACAACTGCTCCCGATTCCCCCTGCTATTTGGAAGGTTATCTCTATGGATTTTATTACCGGCTTACCCAAATCGGGAAATAAACCTGTCATCATGGTGGTTGTTGATCACCTTTCCAAGTATGCTCATTTTTGCGCCCTTCAACACTCATTTACAACATCCATTGTGTCTCAAATCTTCATGGATCAGGTCTTCAAGCTTCATGGTATTCCACACTCTATTGTTTCCGATCCTGACCCAACTTTCACAAGCAATGTTTGGAAAGAACTATTCAAGATACAAGGTACATAATTTCATCTTAGCATAGCTTATCATCCCTAGACTGATGGCAAAATGAAAGTTGTCAACAAGTGTTTGGAAACATATTTGAGGTGTTTTGCCTCGGAAAAGAAAAATTAGTGGGCTCAATGGTTACCCCTAGCTGAATGGTGGTACAACACTTCATACCATATAGCTACACGCATGACTCCTTTTGAAGCGGTATATGGACAGAAGAAACCTTCAGTTCTCTCATACTTACCAGGTGCCTCGAAGGTCCAAGAGGTTGACCTAACACTTACAACTCGAGAGGATATTCTCCATACCCTCAAAGAGAATTTGGTCATGGCACAGAATCGCATGAAGCAACAAGCAGATCAAGGTCACTCTGAACATCAATTTGCAGAAGCGGATCAAGTGTTTCTTCGACTACAACCTTACAAGCAAACTTCCCTCAAGGCCGAGCATTGTTAGAAGCTAGTGCCCAAATTTTAGGGTCCTTATACCATGCTCAAGTAGGTGGGACAAGTCGCCTATCAGTTAGATTTGCCTAGCCATTCGAAGCTACATCCTATTTTTCATGTTTCATGCTTAAAGAAGGTGATTGGAGCTAAGTTCCAAATTCAAACCAACCTTCCATAGTTAGCTGAAGAAGGATCCATTTGGATACAACCAGAAGTAGTTTTGGACCAGCGTGAGCATTGCCTACATAAGAGAACCATCAGGGAAGTGTTAGTCCAGTGGAAATATACAACCCCAACAGACGCCACCTGGGAACCAGCTACCATTCTGCAACAATTTCCTCATCTCAAGCCTTGAGGACAAGGTTGTTTTTAAGGGGGAGGACATGTTAGGGTCCTAACCCGCACATAGATAGAACAATATATTCGGATGTAATAAAGGTCAAAATTAATAAGGCCTTTTAATAAAATAGAACAAGGCGGATGTAAGAAGACCTAATAGAAGCTTCCTCTTCTAGAAGGATCTTCCTCTAGATGCTTCTTTTTAGCATAAATAGAAGTCGAGGGTATGAGAACCCTAGCTTGGATATTATTGTAATAAAGCTCTGCTCAAATGGAGGTTGCCCCCTCAAAGAGGCCCGTGAACATTGCTTTCATATTCAAAGTGTTATTTATGTTGTTATTCTTATATCATTTCAGTGTTAATGTGGTGAGTGTTCTAGTTATATTGTTGTTATTATGCCATTACTAGCATTTTATTTTTGTTCTGCATACTTTTTATATCTGGTATATTATAGGTACAGGTTGAGGTATAGGTTGGTGCATGGTTGATTCACTTGTTTATGGTACAAGATGATTACAAGTTGTTTGGTACAGGTTGATGCATGGTTGGTACACTTTTTTATGGTACTTGTTGATTACAGGTTATTTGGTACATATTGTTATAGTTTTATATCTTACAGTGATAGTTTGAACATGGTTCCATCATTATACTTCTACGTCAGGGTAGTTGGACGGGACAAGGACAGGTGGTTGTCTCCACCTTTCAGTTGTAGTTGAAGAACATAGGGGGTTGTGGCCTTCTTCTAGTTGTAGATAGAGAATTAGAGAGTTGGATCTTCCCTTAGGTTGTAGCCTAAGAAACTAGGGGGTTGGAGCCTCCTTCTAGTTGCAGCTGGAAGACAAATGAATTTGGTGCTTCCAATGAATGTAATTCTTCAATACATATAAGAAAAATCATTCTGTGGTTTTCTCCTGCTTTGGGTTTCCACATAAAACAACTGGTGTACTATGTATGTGTATGATTGCTCATTTTTTCATTGTTTATTTACTCTATATTTGTTGGATGATAATTCTACATTGATATAACACTTGCATTTGATGGTGAAAAAGGATTACATTTCTCTATTACTGATTCACCCCCTCTAATTAATCCAAAAATTGGTATCAGAGAAGGTTCCTTCAGAGATTAGTTTAACCACTAAAAGGTAGATCATGGAGAGCAACAACACATATAAAAATGGAATACCATAGTTTGATGGACATAAGTATGCATTTTGGAGCATAAGGATGAAAACATATTTATAGGAACATGAATTTGAAATTTGGCAATTAGTTGTAGATGGATAGAAAGAGCCAACAGTTCCACTGACAAATGAAAGAGCAATAAAACTTGGTCAAAATATTTCCAAAGCCACAAATGCACTTCTAAATGGTATTTGTGAATCGATATTCACCAAAGTTATACATTTTAAATTCGCTAAAGATATTTGGGACAAACTTCAAAATATTTATGAAGGAGAATCAAAAGTCAAAGAAACAAAGCTTCAAACTTACAGAGGTCAGTTCAAACAACTAAAGATGAAGGAAGATGAGAGTATTGCAGCTTATTTCTTATGAGTCGGTGAAATAATAAATAAAATCATAGGATTGGGAGAAGAAATCAAAGAATCTATAATTGTTCAAAAGGTACTAAGATATCTTCCTATGAGATTTGACCCTAAGATATCAACACTAGAAGAAAGAACAGATCTAGACTCAATAAGCATGGACAAACTACATGGAATCTTCAAAGCATATGAAATGAGAACTGAATAGGAAAATCCAGATATAAAAGAAGCAACTTTCAAATCATCCAAAAGGTCAAATTAAAAGGGAAAGAAAAAGGAAAAAGAACATAACAGGAATAGTGACATATTATAATATGATGAAGAAGTGGCCAACTTCGTCAGAAGATTGAACAAGGGAACCAACGACATATATATAGGTAAGTTTCCTTTGATTTGTTTTAATTGTAATGGTATTGGTCATTTTCTAAAAAAATGTCCTCATAAGAAAAATAAGAGGATTGATGAAGATTACTCAAATAGAAAACAAACATATAAAGGAAAAGGAACCACAAAGAATTTTTTCAAGAAAAGCTTATGCACCAAAGAAGGCATTTCATCATCAGATGAAGATGAAGTCAATGACAGTGAGACAGAAAGAGTTATATTCATGGTAGTAGAAGACTATGACAAACAAGACATTGAAGAATAATATGAAGAGGCCAAAGAAAAATATGAAGAGTCAGAAGTTGATTACCTAGAAGAATTGTTGTGTTCCATAGATTTTATAAGAAGAGAAAAGAGGAAAAACAAGAAGTTACAAGTGGAACTAGACAAGAAAGAAGACACTTAGGAACTAGAACAAATTATCACAAATTTGAAGGTTCAAATAGAAGAAGATAAAAAAATTGAAGAAGCACTCAAAGAACAACTAGAAGAAAGAGACAAGATAATTGAAAAATTGGAAACATAGATTGTCATATTAAGAAGGGATCTTCAAATGAAAAATATGCAGAACAACTCAAAAGTTTCGGATGACATTATCAGCAGTCAAAAAAATCATCATGACAAGTCCGAACTTGGATAAAATCAGACAGAAAAGGTATCAAGCTCCAAAACAACAGAACAAGAAACATATCAAAAAATATATGCAGAAACAATCAAAGGGGATAGGAAGATCTACAAGGAAGATTACAGAGACACTCCTCTACTGAGAAGATTCATATTTCAGAATAAAAAACTGACAGATAGGCCTCAGGAAGAAGAAGGATTTAGAAGAGAAACTCCTTTCAAAATATCTTCAACTCCCAGGTATGAAACTATCGCTTTTGGTTTATGTTATGCATGTAATAATTTTGGACATAAAGATATGAACTACAGATCTAACAACATGAACATAAACAAACTTGAAAGCGATACAAAAAAGGTTTATCCAAGAAGGACTAGTGAAACAAAAAGAATAAGTTACAACAAGTTTGAATCATTGAGCACTGAAGTGGAATGATACAAATGTAACACCTTTGGACACATGGAAAAATATTGCAGAATGAAAGTTCCTCCTAGAGAACCACAACATAACAACAACAGTCACAGACAAGAACCTTAGAAGAGAACATGGATAGGAAATCATAATCAATATAGCAATGAAGAATGCAAACTCTCTCTACAAGCTAATCGTAAGAGACATCATTGGTATGTTGACAGTGCTTGTTCAAAACACTTGAAAAGTGATAAAGATAGGTTTATTACATTAAGAAAGGAAAGAGATGGATCATTCTCCTTCAGAAATGATGATTCAACTAAAATCATTGTAAAAGGCAAAGTCAAAATTGGAAACAAGAATACCAAGGAAAAAAATGTTATATTAGTAAAAGATATGAAACATAATATTCTAAGTGTGAGTCAAATGTGTGACCAAGTTCATAAAATTACTTTCGATTCACAAAAGTGCAAGATAAGAAAAGAAGGTTCAGGAAAATTGATTGCAACAGCTGTAAGAACTTCAAGCAACATATATGTACTAAATGAAATTGGAAATGAAAAGTGTTGGCTAGGAAAGGAAGATGAAAGTTGGATATGGCACAAAATAATGGGTCACATACACTTTGATAATATTTTCAAAGTCATCAAAAAGGAATCAATTAGAGAAATGCCCTAGATTACTAAACCAACCAACACTTTATGCAAGCAATGTCAACAAGGAAAGAAAACAAAGACCAGGTTTAAATCAAAAGAATATTAGATGACAAGACCACTAGAAATTGTGCATACTAATCTAGTTGGACCAACTACAATGAAGGGTTTAAAAGGTGAGAAATTCTTTATGTTATTAGTTGATGATTATACAAGAATGACTGTAGTTTTCTTCATGGATGATTTTAGGGGCTAAATTTCTCTCATGGGCTAATTTTCCATGGTTTTTCTAAAAACAAGATTCACTATTTTAAGAATGATTCACCCAAATTCTACAAGACAAAATTATTTTACCTTAAAATCGCCAAAATTTTATAAAAACTATATAAAATCCTTAGAAATTCGATTATTTTTACAAAAATATCGCCAATCATTTACAGGTGGCATATGAAGGATTAGTAAGATTCGCCAAGGTTTTTACATTTTAAAATAAATTTCCATCCTTAAAATCATCCCTAGTTTTCTTTCTCAGGAATAAGTCAAAAGATTTTGAAAACTTCAAGGTCTACAAGCAATTGGTTGAAAAATAAATGGATTCCAAAATGAAATGTTTGAGATATGATAATGGAGGAGAGTTCACTTCAAATGAATTTATGGACTATTGCAGAAACCATGGAATAAAAAGGAAATTCTCCATTGCTAGGACACCTCAATAGAATAGAGTTGTTGAAAGAAAGAACATGACAGTACAGTAAATGGCTTGAACAATGTTAATGGATTCCAAATTGACAGATATACTTTGGACACATGCAATGCATACAATGGTTCACATTCAAAACAGAGTAATGCTCAGAAACAACATTGACAAAACTCCCTACGAACTATGGAATGGAAGACCAACAACTGTGAAACACTTCAGAGTATTTGGAAGAAAATGCTACATCAAAAGAGAAGATGGTAGAATGAACAAAGTTGTGGAAATCATCAATGTAACAATTGATGAAACAACTAGATGGTAATTAAAGAAAGAAGAAAATGAATCAATGGAACAACTTTATGAAGAAGAAGTAGAAGATGAAGAAGAAGTAGAAATGGAATATGAAGAGGATCAGACAGAAGTAGAAGAGAAAGTTCAAAAAGTTCCTCCAAAGACACCTAGAAAACAAGTATAGAAGAATAATCCTTTAGATCATATTATTGGAAACAAAGATGCAGGAGTTGAGACTAGAAGAAAAATCTGTTCACCAGAACAAACACACCTAGCACTCTCATCTACGATTGAACCAAATAGTTTTGAAGAGGCCAACAAGGATGAATTTTGGAATAAATCCATGGATGAAGAATTGGATCAAATAGATAAGAATGACACTTGGGAATTGGTTGCAAGACCAAAGAATAAGAATGTGATTGGCACAAAGCGGGTATTCAAAAATAAATTGAATGAATATGGATAGGTTACAAGAAACAAATCTAGATTGGTATGTAAAGGATACACATAGGTTGAATGAATAGACTTTGAAGAGACATTTTCTCCAGTTTCTAGAATGGAGGCAATCTGATTTCTCCTATCTTATGCATGCTCCAAGAATATTAAAGTGTATCAGATGGATGTGAAATCATCTTTTCTAAACGTGGAATTTGAAGAAGAAGTCTACATTGAGAAACCAGAAGGATTTCAGTTGTCATAGAACGTAGATTATGTGTGTAAATTGAAGAAGGTCTTGTATGGTCTAAAACAGGCTCTTGGAGCATGGTACTCTAGACTGGATAAATATCTACAATAGGGAGGGTTTAGAAAAGGAAGTGGAGACAACAAACTCTACATCAAGGTAACTAAAGATAGTATTTTATTAATTGAAGTTTATGTTGATGATATTATTTTTGGAAGCAATGATGACAGGTTAAGACAAAAATTTGAAAAGGATATGCAGAATGAATTTGAAATTTTATTACTCAAAGAACTATCCTTCTTTTTGGGTCTTCAGATACATCAAATAAACCAAGGAATTTTTATTTCTCAAACCAAGTATATCATAGAAATTCTAAAGAAGTTTAGAATGGAAGATTGCAAACCAGTTACCACTCCTATGCAACCAGTTGCAAGTTGAGCAAAGATGATGATTCAAAGTCTACAAACTAGAGGAAATATAGGTCAATTATTGGTAGCTTGTTATATGTGACAACATATAGACTAGATGTAATGTAGGAAGTTGGACAGGTGGCATGATTTCAAGCAGCACCAAAGGAATCACATGTATTAGTAGTGAAGAGGATTTGCATATATCTCAAAGGAGCAAAAGAGTTGGATTATGGTATCCAAAAGGAAAGGATCTATCACTTATTGCCTACACAGATATATATTGGGAAGGTTGTATTGATGACCGAAGAAGCACCAGTGGAGCAAAATTCTACTTAGGTGAGTGTTTAGTATCATGGTTAAGAAATAAACAATCATCAATATCCTTATCTACAACCGATGCATAGTATATTGCAGTAGCAACATGGTGTACACATGTTCTATAGATGAAACAAACTTTGACAGATATACAGGTTGAGTATGATGATCCCATTCCAATCTATTGTGATAATATAAGCGCCATCAATGTCTCAAATAAATTGGTAATGCACTCCAAGACAAAGAACATTCCATTAATGTATCAATTTCTATGAGAACAAGTTGTAGAGAAGAACATCAGAGTTGAATATGTGGGCACAAAAGAACAAGTGGAAGACATCTTTACAAAAAGGCTTCCAAGAGAATCCTTTGAGTATCTTCGCCAGAGACTCAGAGTAATTTCTACTCCAAAATGAATTATTTTGAATGATTATATTATATGTCTTAGATATACATGAGGAAGCACCATAAAGAGGTCGGTTCAGGTTGGGAGATCAGTTTCAGGAAGATTTCAGTCAAGGGAAGTATCCCCATAGATAGTTCAGTTAGGGGGAGCAACCCCATATGGAAAGATACATTTTCCATTGATGACAAAGGCAGAGATATTTATCAGATGCATGCTTAAAGAAAGAGCAGATAGGAATGGTTCTAGGGGGAGTGATGGTCACAGGTGGAGCATGAGTGATATAACTTCAGTATTGCATCATAGTGTTTCCATCAATGCCAAAGGGGGAGATTTTTTATTATTTGGGTTCGTTTTCATTGATGTCAACCCTTGAAGAAAGACTGGTTGAAAAGTTTGGTAGCACAAAGTTTTGGGTAATGGACCCAAGTTTGTTTTATGAATAATGGTATGAGTTTTGATATATTTGCAGGTAAGAATATTCTATATGGATAGTGCATGTCATTCCATTTCCAGTGGTATGTGAACATCACATAACTCCTAATGGTTAGATATTTATGGCCATATGAAATTGGAGAACCCTCATGAGTAATCTAGAATCCCAAAACGGTCAAAGTAGTCAAAGTGGTTTAAGAGATTTTAGAAGGTAAATAATAAAGTGAAGTGATGTGTGTACTATAATTAAAATTGAAGACAAAATAAATTATTTAAATAATAAAGTTAATGGAGAAATTACTAAGTGGACAAGTGGTTAGAAGTGGGTTAACCCTAAAATAATTAAAGTGGGTTAAGATGGTTAAAAGGTAACCCCTTGCGGAAGCTACATGAAAGTATAAATAAGAAGCATGGCTCTCTCATTTTAATCACACTTGAGAATATTGAATATCTATAGGTGACTGAGTTAACCAAAGGATATATAAGCCTAATGTCAGAGGGAAGGTGAAGTAAAGAAGGCTAAAATTCAAGGGAGGATAAATTCTTTTGATGATGATTTCTAAGGTATATTATTTATAGGTCATCTCACCATTTTCGCAATAAAGTTTTTTCTAGAATGATTTAGATAGTTAAATCGAGATTCCATTGAGAAAAAATATCCAAGTAGCTCTTATACCAATTTTAACTTGTGGTTTGTTGCATTTTTGGAGTTACATTATGTGAAAAATAGGGTCTGTGGCTAGTCCTAAAATTAGTTTAAAATAGGTGTTTCGGGTAAACATGTCATAAATTATTCATAACAAATCTAAATTAAGTAAGACACAATGTATTGGTTAGATTACAGTATGTAGTATTCTGTGTACAATTTTGAGATCCATACAAAAAATATTTCGTGCAGGGCATTCTCTACACGTTCGCTCTCTAGAATAAGCCAAAATTCAACAAGGTATGCCATTTTTGCTATAACTCCTTTTCTAAGAGGTTCCAAGTAGTGAAATATGGAGGAATTGCATAAGCATCAATTAATAACATTGTGTATCATTTTCATATCTTTATTCATTATAGGTACATAGTTATGATTATTCCAAGTTAGGGTTTTTGACTAATCCAAAATTAGTCATGTGAGACTAAAGTAAAGTTTGATGAAAATGCTAGTCTCTTGTTGTGAAATTTAAGGAAGGTTTGCAGGCATGTGATCATATCCACTAGATCTATTACAGAGTTACAAATCAGATTTGGATGATGAAATTGATGAGGTCTTTTGGTTGAGGTACATGTTGGGTACATGGTTGAGACAAGTAGTTGATGAGTTGGCACATACATGAGGTGTATAGTTAATGATGTCGGTACATCTTGATGAGTCGTAGTTTATGTGTATTTGATTCATTATTGACACATATTTGGTGCATGGTTGATGCACTCATTGATGGTATAGGTTGATGCATGGTTGATGCACTTATTTATGGTACAGGCTGATTACAAGTTGTTTGGTACAGGTTGATGCATGGTTTATGAACTTGTTTATGGTACAAGTTGTTACAGTGGTATATTTCATAGTGATAGTGTGGCAGTGGTTCCATCATTCTACTTCTATGTCAAGGCGGTTGGACGAGGCAAGGACATGTGGTTGTAGCCACCTTCCGGTTGTAGCCGAAGAACATAGGGGGTTGTGGCCTCCTTCTAGTTATGTCCAGAGAATTGCAGAGTTGGAGCTTCCCTTAGGCTGTAGCCTAAGAAACTAGGGGGTTGGAGCTTCCTTCCATTTGTAGCTAGAAAACAAAGGAATTCGGTGCTTCCAATGAATGTAGTTCTTCAAGACATATAAGAAAAAACATTATGCAGTTTTCTCCTTCTTTGGGTTTCCACGTAAAAAAAACCAGTGTATTATGTATGTGTATGATTGCTAATTTGTTCATTGTTTATTTACTTTGCAATTATTGGATGATAATGCTACATTGATATAACACTTGCATTTTATGGTGAAAAAGGATTACATTTCTCTATTACTAATTCACCCACCCTCTCAGTGATCCAGAAAATCCTTGTAACCTTGTCAATCCTCAAGAATTACCCCACTCATGAAACCAATATACTACCCTATCCTTTGTGTTTCAGCATGAAAAAAATTGAATTTCAATATCATGTGACCTCTTGTTGTATATTCTTTGGCACCTAGGCCCAACAAAAGATATAGAAGTGGGACATATATGACCTCTTTCTTTATATTATCGCCATCTAGGAATATTTGGTTGGATATGTCGTGTAGTGTACCTTAACAATTGAAAATTGAAACAAAACTAGGTATATAGAGAATATAGTTTTATATTAACCATAAACAAGAGAAAAAAAGATAAAATTTGTAGAAGTACCCTTGTATATTAATAATATGAAGAAGAATACAATGTTCACTTGCCTCTTAAGCCGGGGTGATATTTCATTGAGTAGAGCTATAGACACATAGCACAAGACAAAACATTTGATAGTATCATATCTATTTAAATAACTTTTACATAGAAAAAACCCTAACTACTTGTTCTCTCATTAGTAATGGGTACCAACTACCTAGTGGTCCTTATAAAGTGGAACCTTTTTACATTGAATAACTCTCCACTATTATCCAATGGGACTGAATCAAAGAGGATGGTCGCATAAAATAATTAACTAAATCCTATGTAGCCTAAAGTAGGTATGTTAGGGTAGGACCCTAGGATGCCCTCCCCCTTCCAAAGCAACATTGTCTTCAATTATGAAGATGAGGAAATTGTTGTAGAATCATAGATAGTTATCATGTGGCATATCTAGTTGGCATTCCTTTCTAGTGGATCAATACTTCATTGATCATGCAAAATCACAATTGATGCTCTCTGGTATCCAATATTTTTGGTGGTTGAAGTCAAATGGAGCCTTCTTCATCAATTTTTGGTAGGATGGTTTTCACCTTGCAATTTGATCCCTTGAACATTTTTAGATAAGACACATGAAATACTGGATGGATATTTGAGTGGGTTGGAAGATCCAATTTGTAGGACACTTTTCCAATGTGTTATATGATCTCACAAGGACCACAAAACTTGGGTGCTAATTCCCGAGGTGTTTTTTCTTTGAGTGATATTTTTTTGTAGGGGTGAAGTGAAAAAAATCCAAATCTCCTAATACAAAAAGACCATTCTAAGAGATACTGGTTCACTCATTGATTCATTATGTTTGGAACCATAACCAAATTGTTCTTTAGTATGTGGACAATGGCTTATTTAGTGTAGATTTTGTGGTTTACTACTTGAACCTTGGAAACACCTAGTAAATATGAAGTGACTGACAATGGTTTTTGGCCATAAATTGATTCATATGATGTCATTTTGGTAGCTCCATGAAAATAGGTATTGTACCACCATTATGTGAGGGGAAGCCATTGTGCCCATTGGTGTGTTTTTTTAGAGTAAAATAATATTAAATACATTTATTGGCACTTGTCAACCACTTTAGTTTGACCATTTGTTTGTGGGTGATATGCAATGCTCAGTTTTCATTGGTTACCATATAGTTTAAATAGTTCTTGAAAAAAGTTTCTAACAAAGGTAGGGTCCTAAACTGAGACAATGGAAGTGGGCATGGCATGTAGCTTAATTTTTTTATGAATTAATACTTGGGAAACTAAGGAGGGGGTAAATAGATGTGATAAGGCACAAAAATGAGTGTATTTTGAGATATGGTAAACTACCACCATGATCATATATTTTTTTCCCAACCTTGGAATCCCCTCTATAAAATCCATAGTGATGTCAACCCATATGTGTGTTGCGATCAATAATAGTTACAGTGCCTTCGTTTTCTTTTCTGTCTCTAATTTGTTTATTTGGTAGGTATCACATTAATGCAATCCTACCAACATAGTCTCACGTTTCTTTTCTTTAACACCAAAAATGATGGCACCTGGGTCAGTCTCAACCTTCTTATCCCTTTTGTAATCCTCTTTTCCTAACCAGGATGAAATCTCATCAGTTAATATTGTTGTTAACCAACCACCAAAACCACCAAACTCCAGGAATTTAACGACGTGTCCTTAAAAGCTACTGGACAAATCCTCTCTAGGATTTCAAATCCACAATAGCAAGCTGCCAACTTGGAACAATTTCCCAACTTCAGGGAACTTCTGGTTGGCTTTCACTTTCAAGAATACATCGTCTCTCACTTTAAATTCCCTATGAGTTATGCTCTTATCAACATAGATTTTCTTCCTATCTTGGGTAGCCTTTAAATTTTGTTTTATTTTCAACGTTTTGTCCTCCATTTCCCTGAGAAAGTCTGGCCCAACCACTGCTCTATCTATTGGGTTATCCCATCTTACTGGTGTGTTGAACTATCTTCCATAAAGTGCCTCAAATGGGCTCATCTTTAGAGATGTTCGATACCCATTGTTATAAGAAAACTCTACCAAGTGTAGGTAGTCTTCCCATTTTGATGGTTTATCCATCACATACATCATCAAAATATCTTCAATCACTTAATTCACCCTCTCCATTTGTCCATCTTATTCTAGATGATAGGTTGTACTAAAATTCAAATTTGTTCCAAATCCATTAAATAATCCCTTCCAAAATTTTGAGGTAAATTTTGGATCTCTGTCAAACACAATTGTCTTGGGTATGCCATGCAATCGAGAAATTTCTCTCATATAAACATCAACAATGTTGGTTTCCTTATGAGTGAGCTTAACTAGAATAAAATGGCTAGCTTTAGTAAGCTTATCCACCACTACCATGATAGAATAATGTTGTTTGTTTGTTCTGGGAAGTTTGGTAATGAAATCCATTGTTACAACTTCCAATTTCCACTTAGGAATGGATAATTACTATACTCAAATTTTACCTTTTGACATTCCAAACATTTGGCAATAAAATCAACAACCTCTTTCTTCATGCCTGGCCAATAATATTGGCCCTTGACAGCTGCAATAGTTTTCTAATAACCTGGGTGCCCAACATAAGGTACATTATACATTTCCCTCAATATCAGATTTTTCAATTCCTGGAAATTTGGTACATAAATTCTTCCCCTGTACCTCAAAAGTTCATCATTCTCTAGATTGTATTCTTCAATTTTCTGCTGCAAATTACCTTGTTGTAATTTTTCCACTAATTCCTTGTAATGCAAATCTAAATTTGCAGCCTCTAATTTTTTTTGTTTTAAATATGATTGGTACATACTAATGGTTTTAGCATTCATTTCATGTACTCTTCTTCTGAGTGCATCAACCACTTTGTTCTTTTTCCCCTTGATATGCTTTATATCAATGTCATAAAGCTGAGAAATTATAACCATCTTCTTTTCCTAGCATTTAGAGTTGGTTGATCAAATAAATATTTCAGACCATTATGGTTTGTCCTCAACTCAAACCTTTTCCCAATGAGGTAATCTCTCCATTTCCTCAAGGCATGCACTATGGCTTCCAAATCCAAATCATGAGTGGCATAGTGTCTTTCATGCTCCTTCAACTTCCTTGATTCATAACATATAACAAACCCATTTTGAGTGAGGACTCCACCAAGTCCTTATTTACATACATTTGTGCATACAATGAAGACTTCATTTGGGTCTACAATCCTTAGTATTGGAGCACTTGTTAATAATTTCTTCAAGTGTTGGAAACTATTTTCACAATCCAATGTCCACTGAAACTTCACACCCTTTCTTTGAAAGGAAGTGATTGGGTGTGCAATTTTTGAGAATCCTTCAATAAATCTCCTATAGTAGCCTGCAAGGCCCATTAATTATCTAACCTATGTCACATTCTTTGGTGCTGACCAACTCTAATGGCTTCTATCTTCTCAGGATCCACTGCTATTCCATCCTTTGAAATGATATGCCCTAAATAATGAATTTGCTTATGATAAAATGAACACTTTCTCAATTTGGAATACAAATGATGCTCCCTTAATACTCGAAACACCATTCTGAAATGATGCTCATGCTCTTCTTCTGACTTAGAATATCTAAGAATTTCATCCATAAATACAATGACAAACTTGTCTAAATATTCTTGGAAAACACCATTCATTAAGCACATGAAAACAACTGGTGCATTTGACAACCCAAATGGAACCACTGTCAACTCATAATGACCATACCTTTTCCTAAAGACCGTCTTGTTGATATCTTCCTCCTTAATCCTTACCTGATGGTAATCAGACCTAAGATCAATCTTTGAAAATATCTTTGCATCCTTCAATTGATTAAAGAGGTCATCAATCCTTGGAAGAGTATACTTGTTCTTAACAGTCACTTTATTCAACTGTCTAAAATCAATGCACAATCTTAATGTCCCATCTTTATTCTTCACGAACAAGACTGGGGCACCCCAAGGTGACACACTTGGTCATATATACCCCTTCTTCAAGAGTTCTTCAAGTTGCATTTGTAACTCCTTCAACTCTGGTGTACTCATTCTATAAGAAGTCTTTGACATTGGAGCTGCTCCAGGGATTAAATTTATAGAGAAATCAATATCTCTCTTTGGGGGTCATAGTCCTGGTACCTCCTTGAAAACATCTTCAAAATCTTCCAGGACTGCATAATCTTCCAAATTTGGCACCTTATCTTTAAGTGTCTCTTCCATATGTGATGCAAATATTTGACACCCTTTTCTGTAACATTTCTTCAGCTGCAATGATGAAATTTATCTGATGGTTACAGCCCTGGGAATTCCATGCACTTTCCTTAGGCTCCCTTCCTCATCCAAGTAAGTGAATGCCTTGTTATGACGGTCCAACATAACATGATGCCGGTCCAACCAATCCATCCCAATTAGAAAATCATAGGAACCTAAAGCTAAGATGTTCAAATTTTCCATGGTGTTTAGTCCATTCATGTCCATAATACATGACTTAACCATCTCATTAAATTTTCTTTTGGCTCTGGTATCCAGTTGCACCAACCAATATTTTCCATGCTTTCTTCTTGGCAATCACAAAATTTCCACCATATTATGATATATATAACTATGAATAGCTCCTGAATCATTTAAAATAGCAATGGTTTGGATGTTGATCACACCTTCCACTTCAATCATATGTGATTAATATTATGCTTGCTTGTTGTCCAGGGATGCATAGATCCTTGGTACATTTCTAACCATGTCCTCCATTGTTTCAACTTGTTGTAAATTGTGAACATTCCTCACTTTTTAACCTCCGTGGGGACAATATCTGAACATATGATATTGTTAAGAACCAAACATCAAGATAGCATAGAAAAACCTCAGGAAAAGTACTCAACGCCTTGAAAAAGAGATAATTTCATATAATAAGCCTCTTAGAGGGGGCAACCTCCTTTTACCCCACTTAAATGTTCAAGTACAAGATGATTCAAAATGAA
>JZKD02S1767829.1:392847-411688 GCA_000966675.3 Picea glauca | reverse complement strand
CATTACTAATCTAAATTACAACTAATGGCCTAAAGCCGACATAAATAAAATAACATTACTAATCTAATATGCCCCAATTAAGTGGTAATGAGCCAATATTAGGGCTTAACAGATATCCTTTACAACCCCAACATTGAATAGGTGGTTGCCTTGGCCTTTGACCCCCTACCTCAATTGTTCTAAGTTAACTAGAAATTGGATGTCCCTGAGTATTATTTCTATAGAATGGTGGCTTAGTTCCCTTCTTCCTTTGATCCATCTTGAATTTATTTTTGTCTTCCCAAGATTTTTGGAAAGTTGGCCTTGATTTTTGTTGATCATATAGGCATTTAGATCACCTTATGGTATCCTCCAATGTATTGGGATCATCATAGTGTATTTCGTCACTAATAAATGATGGCAATCCACTCAAATACCTTTGAATATTAACTGTATCATCCTTGATGAAATATACATAATTCAACAGTTCTAAAAACCTTCTTTCATATTCATCTATGGTCATACTTCCATGATTGAGTTCAAAGAACTCCTTCATATTCTTTTCATAGTATCTCTTAGTCAAGTATTTCTTCTCAAAATACTTTTTGAATTCCCTCCAAGTAACACTTTTCTGTTTAATGTGTTGCACCTGCACAAGTTGATCTGACCACATGGATGCCTTTCCCTTGAGTTGATAGATGGAAATTCTTCCTTCTGCATGAGAAGAATAATTATTCAATTGAAAATATTTTCTCATGCCAAACAACCATGTCTCTGCATCTTCATCCTTCTTGTGCTCACCATCGAAAGTAGGAGGTTTGATTTTGTTCATTTATCCTCGTAGGTCATCCACCCCAGACCTCTTATGCTTTTTGACAGGGAATGGACTTGATATGATGTATGCCCTCTTATTGGAATGCCTCAAGGAGTGATGGTGATTTCTGCTAACACTCCTTGCTCTTATTTTCTCATCAGGAGACTTGCGACTTCCATATTTTCTTGAGCCTCTCTCCTTATCCAAATTATTTTCTATTATGTTCAATCTCTACAATAACTACATGTTGAATTCATCCTGCTTCTTCTTGGATCTCATAAGCCTTTCATTATCATATTTATGGATTTGAACATCCTTTTGCAAATTTTTAGTGGTCTCTACCATATTCATGTTTTCATCCCTTCCTTCTCCATGTCCATTGGAGTTTGTTCCTTCAATGCCCAAATGGACATCCATCCCTCTAATTTCATATTCTTGGATATAAGTCCCCTATGATTCTTCCATTCATCTAGAATATGTGATGATCCTGATCTGATCTAGTTATTTTTAACTCTGCAAAATGTGCAGCCAACAAAACTCTATCAGGCTATCTGTTTCAATAATTTCATGAAAAATATGAACCATTCTGGTTCAATAACATATCAGAATTATTTCTTCTTATTTCCTGAAAGATTTAATGCCTATATCAGTTTTATGGGTGTGTATATATATTCCATTGTCAAATACCCTTCCAACTCCTTCTCCTATGCTCAATTCTGAGTCTTGAGCAGAAAGTTATGGTTATTTGAAAATTGCCCATTAATTTTTCTGTTCACACTTCAATTGGGCGCAACTTTGCATTGTAAATATGCATTTTTGCACCCACTCCATTATAATTTTTGTATGATATCAATTGGGTTTCCTCATATATATATTATTGGAATTCCGTCCAAGTGTCACCCCATTTTGGTTTCTAGGTTTCCAGTTACAGCCCGTTGAAGTTCTAGGCCAATTCGTGGTTTTGGTCTAGAATGATACATGTACCCTATTGTCCATATTAAACATATTTAACATGACCAGAAATTTAATTAAGCTCTGGGAATGTATACTATGGTCCAATATCTTTCCATTGATGGCTCCTGCACCTCAATCGGATTCTAGAGAAGAAATTTATGGCTCTTGGAAGTTAGATGGGTCTTAAAATTTACCCTCCAATGTATGTGTTGTAACTTTCTCATAAAAGCTCTGTTTGACGAACAATCTACACCATTAGAAAGATCTCTTCGAGATATTTTATTTGAGTTGAAGAGACAGAGAATGCCTTGGAACACTCCATTCTCATGGTTTTTTCATTGCTAAAAACTCTCTTAAGGGCCTCAAAAACACGCTGCAAAAAGATGACGATCAATGATATAAAACAACGCAAAAAATCACTGGTTTTCTGTTGTTGTTCACCATCCAAATGACTTATCATGCACAAAATTCAACCTGTACAGCCATATATAGCATGTGCAAAAACAACATGAGGTAAATCATTATTCGTGCATCTATAACTACCGTGCATCACTTCTCTGTCGCGCCAATAACTGGTGCGCACTACTTTTGTGTTGCACGCCAAAATCCACTGTGCGCAGTTTTGGGTCTTGCACTATTACTTGTTGCGTGCATTTTTTGTATCATGCATTGATATTTTGCAAGCATTTCACTCTATGCGCTGCACCATGCCATATTTTATTACGCCATGACCGCACACCACTAACTAAATTGTCGCGTGGTAATATATACCCACATTGCGCGCGCAGCAACCAAACTCCTCTACGTTGTGCCAATACTATGCACACCATGCATGCCATTATTATGTGCATGTACACCAAGTGCACCTTATTATGCATATGCACATCTCACAATGCTAAATTTAGTGCGTGCACCCGCACACCAACATTTTTCCATGCGGTGTCAAATTTTAGCGCGCGCACCCTCACGCTAACATTTTTTCGTGCAGTGCCAACATTTAGTGCACGCACCAGCACACCAATATCTTGCTGCGTAGTTCTGAATTTTTACATATCATAAGCTTTTTACTGTGCTTCATGCATTTTTAGTGTGCCCACCTACACACATTCATTTTTATGCGCATCAATTCCTCGTGAATTTCGCTGCATAAATTGGGGATTTTTCCTATATTTTTCCCCAATTTACCATAGACATTCTGCAACCATGAAATTCATTCAATTTTCACCCCAATAACACCAATTCAACCTATGAAACAAAAAATCATTGTGGGTTGAAATTTTTAGAAAGAATTTATCCAAAATCAATTCACAAATTGAGAATTTTAACCACTAAACTCGCTCCATCTATCATGGCTTCACTGTAACTTCAAATTCGACCCATTCTAGATCCAAAATTGCTAGAACATATATTAAATCAGTAATCTCACACCACTTGGCCAAATTCCTCCATTTTCTCATGAATTTAACAACATAAATTGGGGATTTTTCCCAATTCCACCCAATTGTTGTTACTTTTTACCATGGACGCTCTACAAATTGAAATTTGGCCACTTCGAAATCAATCCTCTGTGAAATTTCTCTTCAACTCAACTTGTCCGACCCATCCAGGCTCAGTGTTGAAAACTGAAGCTTTGATACCATGTTGTAACATCCCCAGCCACCCAGGCTGGGCCATGGTACATGAGAGAACGCTTTCATTCTCTTTGTGGAACATACTGTAACATACCCAACATCCAACTGAGCTATGCCACATAAATTTTTTGAACTGCATGCAATTAAAATATATACACACAAAAATCTTGCGTAAATTTAAATATTAAACATAAACATATGAATACATCTGTAAATGCACGAATTCATACTGAAATAACAATAAACATATACATGCAATACCCATAAATATAAGACAATTATAACCACATCTAGGATAACCCCATAAAATTAAACTTGTAAATAATAATGCAACATGTAAATTTATCACCCAATTGACACTTATATTGGTAATAACTTCACCAACTATGTGTAGACATTCCATGAACCTACCATCCTTAGACCACACTGTTCATCACTCTCAACAGTGAGTCACCCCCGAGCTGGGACTAAACTCCACCCAGGTAAAGGGATTCCTAACCAGGCTAAAGGCTCATAGACAACATGAAAGACTCTGTCACATGTGCCATATCAAACTAACAACCTACAATCCCTCATTCCCCACATGTCTGTCCCACCCCAAGAAGTGTGCCCCTTCTCTTCTCAACAGTCCCTCGGCTTCCCCACTTCCCTTCCAGGGCTTCAGTAACAGGTCAGACAGGGATTCTCAAAGCCTTGCAACTACAGTTTAACACCTTCAGGAAATCAATTCCCATAAATTCTCTCACCCAGAGAGAAATTGCTCACGGGCCTGACAACCCACCTCTTCAATATCCCATGGGCCTAACAACCCGCTTCTTCAGTCTAGCTCCCAAGCTAACCAGCTACACAAACGGTTATGGTTATGGATACAAGTTTTGGTACAGTGATAGGAAGTATGGAGGATAATTGACTACGTGAGTGAATTCTCATGAATGATTGACTGGATAACTGAATGATGAGAGGAATGATGGAAGAAGTGATGGAAATGAACTAAGTCCCAACAATATATATGCATGTCCCCAACTTGACACTTGTCATGTTGGAAGCTACTTTGGCCCACTTGTCCCCAACTTTAGAACTTAGGATAAAATAATTATCCATACTTTATATTTTAAACAATATTAATATAATATTCCTTTTTGGCTTAAGTTCCCTAGCTTAGCCCTTTTCCTTAACTTTTATCCCTCCCTTCCCCTAACTAGTGGAGTATAGTCCCCCATAATATTTTATCTTGGTCGGTCTACGTGCAACGATGTATTTTATATTAATTATGAGTCATATACAAAAATAGGTGCATTGTCCTCCAACATCTAGGCTCTCCGGCCTAATCATCACAAAACTGGCTCACCAACCTATAAAAAATAGCATATACACAAGGCTCACTGGCCTCAATATCACACACAATTAAGACGTTGCGTGTGGTATCCTGGAATGTGCACACTTCATCATTTTACTGCGTAGTACATGCATGTGCTATGCCATGAAAGGTGCATACCAAAATGATATCAAAACAAGTCACCAACTTACATGCATTTGTATTTACATTTACAATTGGGTTCATCCTAGGGATATTACATCTACTCAGTACTTCCATCTGGAAAAGCATCATCACCTCGAGTCTTTTTTGGTCCTTGTCAAGTCATTTGATCAAGGATAAATACTTTTCTTGGGCCATTCTCCTTAGCCAAGTCACATGGCTATTAGAGGAGAATTTCTACCTGGTTCTTCCCAAAACATAAACACTCCCTCTCAGTGAGGGAGAGATTCTGCATCATGCCAAGATCGTCTCTGGATAATGGATATTCACTACTCTCTTTTGTATCATGTCTCAGATGATCTCCATTCTTCTCATTTGTGAATATATACTAGAGCTTCACTACTCCCTTCTACACCATGTCTATGATGAATTCCTATAAGAATATTTTGAAGTCACATTGCTTCATGAATTGCGACATTGGATGCAATATAATATGTCTTTGTTGTATTGAGTACTATAGATACATTCTTTCCTAAAATTGTAACTCATCCAAGGTGCTCAATTTGTATACTATACTCCCTATTTATATAGAATCTATATATCCCTGCATCCTCACTTCACCACCTGAGACATAGTCGAGGCCTTATCCAACTATACCATGCAATTACCTCAATACATGCTTTGTTTCAACCCTATGGTAGTGTCTTGGCTCTACCATAAAATGACTCAAGGGGAAAAGTAATTATCTGGCTTGATGTTAACCAGGTACATCAAGGATCAAATCAATTCCTTGTACATCGTGGGATCCACCAAATCTGAATCTGAAGTAGAATCACTCAACTTGTTCAAATTTGTCATCATAGGTGTGGAAATGGACTTTCAGTCCATCATATTGAACCTCATCAGTATCCCCTAACTAACGAAGATTTCATATGATATTTGTCACACCTCTAATCCCAATAGTAAATCTGGCCAAGATCCTCCACCTCAAACTCTAAGGCCAACTCCCAATATAACTTGTCTGTCAGTTATGGAATATGTCTCTCTCCCACCTAAATCTAAGGAGGAATTCCCTTTGAACGGTCAAATATCCTGGTGATCCAACTGACTCTCTGAGATTGTGCTCACTCTAAGTATGCATGCTACCTATGGAACTTGACTCCCTCTAAGTCTGTACAATGTCTAGATCTATCTTCTCTCTTTGAACCCGTTGACCTCCTCTGAAATTTTATCTCCTATGAACTATCGTAGGAGGCTTCTCCTCCATACTAGATCCTGAGGGTTGAATCCCTCTGAACTATGGCTCCTTATGAGTTGGAACTTGGTGGGGACACCTGCCTCACCAATGGTGGATCCACCTACTCGTCCTCATAAATGTCACTCTATGTAACATGAGAAAATCAGAGGTCATTTTATTTCCCTGAAAGTGTCATTGGGAGCTACATTCCTCTCTGCATTCTGCAAAGTATTATGAGTCCATACTAACCTCTTCTTGGTCATTGTAACATCTCTAGGTACACCCATTTTCCTTGGCGGATCTAATAATAGTATGGAGGATGAACAACTTGAACTAGATGGATTTGTATGGCCATCCTTCAGATCCTTCTCCTCCTCCCTATCAATATCTATGAAAAACACTTTGTATCCTAGAAGAGTATGCTTCTTTCTATAAGGTTCTAACTTAATCCTCTTCTCCATCAATACATGGATGTATACTATCATGTACACAACTCTATGTCTAGATAGTCTGCTCCATGTCTCAAACTAGATATCATATAATATCTTTCCTCCTACAACCATCACTATATCTCCCTCTCGGAGCTATCACCTATGACTTGCCTAGAACAAGAGCAATAACAAGGTAAAATAGCGGACAAAAATAACACTCTTCTAATTGTTTCTTCATGGTAACCTTCCCGGAACAAGAACATGATTAAGAAAAAGAATGACACTTCTCTAGTGTTGTGACCAATTATTCCTTCATGGTAACCTACCCAGAAAAAAACAAGAACATCTCCATGGTAACTTCAATGGAATTTATAGGGTAACCTACCTAGGACAAACACAACAACCAAGAACATCTCCTAGAAGAGATCAATTTCATATTGTAAATAAATGCATCATTAGTAATAAATAATGAGGATTTATATAATGATCATCATACCAACAATACTCAAATGTTACTAAAAATTTGATAGCAAAGGTACTAAACAGTAATAGAACCCTAAATATTGTTGTTCCAGTTACAATATTTATTTAATATGCAACGATATGAAATATCAAACCTGATATGAAAACCTAGAGTCTTGTTGTTGTTGTTCCATTTGATTTCAAGTTTTCATATATTGTAGGAGACATCACCACTGCTACCTACAACTCTTGAGCTTCCTTTGAACATAGTAGATCTAAGATCCCTTTGGATCTACTGTCACTACTTGAACAAATGTTCATTTTACAAGTGAACATCTCTTGCAAAACCCCTCATGATATAAATTATATACAAGTGCGTACCTATGAAATTTGTAGCACCATCCAACATGTCTTCTAATCTGAGACAACAAATCATTTCAACAAGAAGAAGTTAGAAATCTGAATCAGAAGGTTCAATGTCAGGAAAAATGTCAATGGCATGAAAAACCATAAAATTTCAATTTTGACAGATTGTCAGTCCAAGAAGAGCAATAGGTGTCTTAGGGAAAGACGAGTTGGTATCTGCTAAAATTCTTTCCAACTTAGCCCAATAATTTTCTCAGCAAGCTTTACAAAATGTTGTTGCAACTGTCGCAGTGGATTTTATGATACAATTTCAAATTTCACCAAAATGTAGTCTAAGAGGTGTAGCAAATTCACAGGAGAAAGGCAAGTTGATAAATGGTGGATTTAGATCCAATGACTTCTCAATAAGTGCTCAATGAGCTTGACAAGTTCAAGTCTTGACAAAAAACTATGCAGTGGCAATATTTCAACAAATCTCTAATACCATGTTGATTTTTCTGATTCTTAGATCTTGATAGTTATTTCCTTATGATTTCAAAACAAGATTCAATTTCATACCATAGTTATCATAGAATAAATATACACTGAAAATCTCAACTATAACAATTGAACAAAAATAACAATATCTAGAAACATTAACCATGCATAATAGACATAAGAACACAAGATTTTATTTTGCAAAACCCAAATGTTATCACCAAAATATTGCTCAGAAAAATGCAGACAATGGATGGAAAACCCAACTTGGAAAGATACCCACAAAAATATGCAAAATGGTTCTGAAGTTCCACACATATTCTGCAAAACTAACGTACGCGCATCTGCGTGGGTGTTTCAGGATTAATCCATAAGTGCAGACACAAACCGATCTCCCTAGATCCACCTAGATCTAGAACAAAGCGGGACAGAATAATACTCTTTCCCTAGATTTAGACTATTGAATGGACTAGGAGACAAGAATCATGAACATACCTGGTGATCGCTTCCTTTGGTCTCTGTTGTCCAGCTTCGCTCCAATGCTAACTTGAGCCTTGATGCTGCAAATCTCCTTTCGATGGCTCCTAGCTCTGACACACACACTTGCTCATGCACGAAGAAGATCAACCACTTTTGATAACTTTGTTGGTGTCTTTAGCTGCTGTAGCATCAGTCCTTCATACAATCTTGCACTAATTCTCCAATAAATCTCTTGCTAGTTTGCTTGTAACCATTTCCATGAGAATCCCATCAATTTATAAGAGAGAATGGATTAGTTACCTAGATAGGAATGATCCCAAAATATCTGGAAAGCCAGTACTTAGATAACCACTCGAATGCCATCTCATCCTTCTAGAAGATTCCCTTCTAGAAGGTTTGAGAATTTATCTTTTTCTTCCCTTTAGAAGATGTTCGCACCTTGATAGTTAGGTACAGTGCGAAATTCTCACACCCTAGCTTAATGCAACCTGCGAGAATCATGCATTCTCGCAGGCAATTATATGGGTAGCCTGCAAACCTCCCTTAAAAATATAATTTCTGGAAAAAGACAAAGGTAACTTTTCTCAAGAAAGAGTTCTAGTGAAAAGCTTGAGTTCTCCATCATCATTACATCAGCATGACAACCAAAATTATGGATAACAGAATGCCCCCCAAAGTCTGAGATTGGAACCAGTGACATTCGATAGACTTTGTAAGCTGCATGTGTGTGTCAAGAACCAAGAGCACATCTAATCAGAAACCTGCAAACATCCAAGGATCTGCAGAATATCATATATACCAATTCTGAGGTAGGCATTCCCATACTCATATCATAGACTGATGACATCATAAACAAAGGTCATGGTCACCAATCATACACTGTGGATCCAAGGCGTCACAATATAGCACAGCCACCTAAATACACTGTGGATATATGCAATAAATTTTAAATCAAGACGACATAGCCACGAAATATACACAGTGGATCTATGTGTCACAAATTATACATACTCCATCGCAACCTGGACTTCAAAGGTAAAATCCAGGGTCTTCAATCTCGTCGCCCAAAGTACGAATCTAACCATGTGATTACATGTGTTGAAGTCGAACATGGCAGAAACCACTGGATTACCGGTCATTGATGTAACCGTTAACAAGTGTGAGGGAAATCACCATTGATGTCAATGACTCCCAAGGTACTATAGTACAATCCATCAACTATGAATAAATGAGTTGATGTCGAACAATCGACGGAATATTTCAATCAGGGGTCAATGATGTAAACCCACTGTTGAAAGCGAGGAAACTTGACATTGAGGCATGCAAGCTCCAAGGTACTAAATAATTTCTAAGTCTTGATCCCAGATAATGAGACGAAGTTGATGGAACAAGACTCGTCACAGGAGGGCCTTGATGTATCCCCCATCAATGACATGAAATAAGTAACTGAGTTTGAAAATGAAATAAAGCATGTGGTAATTGGACTGGACACAGGGAAGGCCGACATAGAGAGAATGGATAACTGCAGATGGCCGACTCAATATAGGTTTGAAATGGACTTCTCTTGAACATATGAACGACACGACCAATGATTTGGCAACATTGACTCAAAGATGACACATTGAATGACCTTGTAAGCAATCGAAAGAGAGACAAATGGATTTTCCAAACCGGCTTCAAATGATGAATTAGGGGGTGTCATGTTCAAGAGCGACTCTTATTGCCAATTAATACAAAGATGAAACATATCCCTTTCCCAAATTTTCCCCCACCATTTCTGGCAAGTACCTCTTTATTTTTATTCAAGATTGAAGAGGATCACATATGCTTGTTGATATAATCTCATCCTTCAGACGAGTCCCTCGGAGTATTTTTAGCGAACCATAAGAAGGAGTGGTTCGGTCCCATCACGGGTCTGTCAATGTTTGTTTAACGAGTCCAAAGATAGTAAACTCGAAGGTTTTTCAAGATTATAGAGTTTGGAAAAACACTTAAAAGAGAACTCTCTCAGTTCCTTTTTCGTAATATATTCTGGATGAGACCGAAAAAGAGATAAACTATCGCTCATCAGACGCGTACTTCAAATACTTTAGCGAGCGTGAAAATAGAAAGGTTGCTCGACAATCTTTTCACGTTTAGAGAGTCTAAAACGAGCTTAAAGATGACTCCAGGGGGGTTCCTTTTTCGTATAACCTTATGAGCCCAAAAAAGCGATAAAACTATTGTCGATCACGTTCTCTTGATTTTACGAGCGTAAGAACGGACAAAAACGAAGCTCGAGGTTTTATGTAAAAAACCATTAAAAACAATCAAAATCACTCCATAACTAAGAAAAAGGGATCCATATCCTTTTTGTAATCATCAATATTTCACACCTGCAAGTCATAACACTCATTTTCACATTAGTCATTAGGTTTAAATAATAGATAAATATAAAAACCCAAAATTGACATAGTAAAAAGTAATTTAAATGGGTAAATAACCAAATTTACCATATCATTCCATATTTTCACCATTGTGTTCCAAAACCCCTCATTTTACCCTCTGAATTCAGCGTCGATTTCCAGGAGCTACGAGTGATCATTTGACGAGCTGTCAGCAGCATCTTGGTAAGTTCTTCATTCTTGATCTTTTCATGGTTTAAAAATTTGATTTCATTGGTTAAAAGTTTTGTTTTAAGTTAGTTTTTTAAACCATATATGTGTGGATACATTCTTGCAGGTGGCCCATATGGGACCTACGAGAATGACTCGTTCTCGCAGGTGGGCCTTAAGCCGCCTGCGAGAAGTTCGCACTGTACATAATATGGCACCTGCGAGCAGTGCAAAACTTAATTTTTTTTGAAAATTTTAGCCAATAGAAAATATTCATTTCATGAATAAGATCATTAATCATGTTTGTATGTTTCTTATGCAGGTAAATAGCCACAGACATGGTTCTTGAGTGGCGAGAACAATAACATGAGGAGGATAACGCAAATACCGAGAATCATCCTCCCACCATAGCCGCATTAAGAGATTGTGGTCTCTTAAAATACTTTTGTATCTTAGGCATGAGAGCCCAAGTCCGATTACATGAGTATCTAGTTCGTATGTGGAATCCAGACCAGCAAGTTTTTAATGTAGGAGCTCACATATTAACCATTTACATAGAGGACATATATTTCTTGACCGGATTATCCAGGCACAAGTCTCAAGTCAGTTTAACTGGCAGCAGAGGTGGCAGGTTGAAAATGAGCGAATATTGTAACCAATACTGTGTACCTGAGGCCAAAAGAAAGAAAGGGAAAGTGGAAATCTGGGGAGTAACTGACTTGACTCTCCGCACTATTCTCTTCATGATTGCTCAGATGGTAGGAAGTTCCACTCCGCATATGGCATTGCAGAGCTACTTCTAGTACGCCATCGAGTGTACCGAGCCCCGAGTATTTAACTGGGCTGATGCAGTGTTGCGCAGTATCAAAAGACAACTGACCAAGTGCAGGCGGGGTGAACTGAAACAATTTGGATATGGATCTTTGTTAGTGTCTTTCTTTCTGGAGAGAGTCCCCGTGTTCAGACTACAGGCTGAGTGGGACTTTCTGGGTCCTAGGGATTCGAGGATGCTTCGATGGTGTAGGCTCATGGCTAGACATGTGGCAGGACCAATCATCAAATATGACGATATTTTCTTTGACTAGTTGCAAAACCAGATGCTGATGGTCGATGACTACGCCTATGCCGGGTTGGATTTCTGAGGAGATCTGGATCTAGCACTACCCGAGGATGCTCAGTGGGGAGACCTCAGTAAGAAGTACACAAATTTTTTCTTTTTAAATATTTTTGAATTTTTATAATATTCAAATGTTTTTTTTTATATATTTATCCAAAGACTAACACAAGACGTTTGTTGGAAACACAGATGTTGGACCATATAGACCTCCTGGCAGTTCTCCTATCTAGCGATGAGGAGAAAAAGCAGCAGTATTACCACAGTATGCCGAAGATTACCAGGTTGTGGAGCAGAATTTAGAGGGTCTTACAGTAGACATTCCAGATATGACTCTGTAAGAGATTCCACAACGCGATCAACATCACACTATAGGGGTGTCAGCAGCTATGGGCCGACTGCTCCGTAGAGTTGCTAGGGAAGTAGTGTGTTACCGTGAATGTCATCCATGAAGTCTCATCGTAGAAGCTATAAGCTTCCATTTTTGATATTTTGGTCTTCGGACAAACTTTTGTAAAAAAAAACTCTTTTGATCGTTATACATACAGATGGTTTCTACCGGCTTACTTTACATTGTGTGAATTTTAATGTGTTCGATTTATAAATGATTCAAATGCATGTCCAATACATAATTAGCTAATGCATCTGTTAATGTATTAAGACATCTAGGAATATGATGATACTCAATATAATCATAATATCATTCCAAGAGGCGAATTCACAAATACACTCGTAATAAAGTAGGACTTCAAATAGAGTAAACATTACTTAGCTGTAGTACCATAAGCTGCGAGTCGAGTCGCACAACCAAATGACGAATTCCGAGCGAGATAGCATTAACCAATAATTCAATAACGGTGCTATACTCTGCAATGTTGTTGGTTGCACGGCCAAGACATACACCTCGTAAAGAGATAAGTTCGTTGGTTGGGTCATAGATTGCAAATGCAATAGAAGCAAAGTTCCAAGTACTACGGCTAGCACCATCAGCGAAGCCAATATAGGGTAGCGAAGACTCCGACATCTGGAAATCAAACACAACGTCACATAAGGGTAGAGACCAGATAATGTCAAAAGCAAACTAAAGTAACACACACAAAGTATGATACATAAAATATAAGTACTTTTGCACAAGTGACTTATGCATAGTACTGTTTCAAGTACAACCCATTCCTGGGTTCACTTAAAGGTATACCATTGTAATCAACCAGCTCATACGCTCCTTTTTCCAAAACTCGACTAACAATGTAAGGACCACGCCACATAGGTTCGAATTTCCTAGCTCCTAAGACATATTTATCCTATTCATACAGAAGAACAAGATCGCCTTCAGAGAAAATGCGTGGCTTGACATGCTTGTCATACTGTGCCTTGCCACGTTTCTTCTAGGCTTCTATTACTAAAGTGGCATCACGTCGAGTCTCGTCTAATCGCATCAGATACAAAAGATGCTCTTCTTCAGTGGAAGTATTGGGTAAGAGTTCGACAGCTAGCTTCAGAGAAGGTATCTCACATTCTATTGGAATAATGGCTTCCACGCCATAGACTAATCGAAAGGGTGTAAACCCAGTAGCGGATTTGACCGATGTCCGATACGCCCACAATGCTGAAAACAACATCGTGTGCCAACTTGTCTTATGAATTCCTATCATCTGTCGAATCATAGTTATAAGAACTTTGTTGATTGCTTAAACCTGGCCATTATCTTGCGAATAATAGGGTGTTGAGTTATCATGACGAAGACCCAACTTTTCCGTAAGTTCAGACATCATAAAATTCCTAAAATGACTACCATGATCAGTAACGATAGCTTGGGGCACACCAAAACAAGCTATAACGTGGTTAAAAAGAAACAACACTGCAGTCTTTCTAGTATTATCGAAGGTCGACATCGCCTCGGCCCATTTAGTAAAATAATCAACTGCTACAATGATGTAACCATGCCCCCCGACCGAGTGAAGGTGACATGTCATGAAATCAATGCCCCATTTTGAAAAAGGACCCACTGAGACTACAGGATGTAGAAGAGCAGGATGTGACCGTATTTTTTGATTGTAGGTCTGGTAGGCATGGCACTTCTGAACAGCAGTAATGCAGTCATTAAACAAGGACGGCCAAAAATATCCTGCGCGTAAGATCTTCTGAGCAGTAGCATACCCAGACATATGACCACCACATGATCCATAATGGCAGTCATTTAGATCTTTCTCGACTTCATCAAAAGTCAAACAACATCGAAACACAGATTCAATTCCCCGACGGTAAAGAGTATCCCCGAGGATAATGTATTGGCGTGCTTGATAACGAACACGACGTCGTTCATTACTAGACAAAGCAGGCCGGAAAGTCTGGATTTGGAGATATATAATGATATCTCCATACCAAATATCGTCAGTACTTATGAGGAAAACAGATTCATCAGGAAATGAATCTACTGCTACATTTTCCGTGGCAGAGTGAGGAAAATCACATATCAATTCAGTGAAAACTAAGGATTTCTTAGACGTGGCACGATCAAATTCCAAGTCAAACTCCTGGAGTATAACAATCCATTTGGAGTACTTTCCCCCTAGAAATTGACGAGTCAAGATATGTTGCATAGGGTTACAATGCGAAATCACTGTAGTTTTCCTGGAAAGGATATAATGCCGAAAGTGTTGAATCGCTTGAACGGCAGCCAAAGCCAGTTTTTCGACATGTTGATACTTGATTTCAGTTGATGATAGACTTCGACTCAAGTAATAAATAACATGTTCATCATGTGCATCATCCTCTTGAACTAGAACCATGTCAATGGTATACTCGGAGGCAGCTAGATAAAGAAAGTAATCATGACTATAATCAGGAAGGAAGAGAAGTGGAGCTTTCATGAGGGACAACTTCAAAGCTTCAAAAGAATTGTTGGCAATAAAATCCCAAACGAACTCTGAATCTTTCTTTAGTAGCCGGGTAAAACCATGGGTAATCTCGACGTAATTACGGATGAAATGACGAAGAAAGTTTTCTTTCCCCTGCAAACTTTGTGACTGGCGCAGTGAAGAAGGAGGAGGAAGATTGAGAATTGCCTCAACCTTAAGAGGATCAACCCGGATCCCTTGACATGAAACAATGAAACCGAGAAGACGGCCAGATTCTACGCAAAAAACGCATTTATGAGGGTTTAAACTAATGCTATAGAACCGACAATGAACGGAAATTGCTCAGAGATGAGTGGGGTGATCGACTCGGTGTAAAGAATGAGCTGGAAAATCATCCAAATAAGGTTGGACGATATGCTTTATATCGTGAAACGCATAAGACATAGCACGTTGAAACGTTGCACCCGCGTTCTTAAGACCGAAGGGAAGTTTCCTATAGGCGAAAGTACCCCAGGGACAAATAAAAGCAATTTTATGTTGGTCCTCAGGAGCGATGTTAATCTGATTATAGTCGGAGAATCCATCCATGAGAGAAAAGATTTCACTGCCAGCACAATCATCGATAATCTGGTCAACGAAAGGGGTTGGAAAGTTTTCCTTTGGACAGGCTTTGTTAATATCCCTATAATCAACACAAACACGTATACTATCACCTTTCTTATCAATCGGTATAGGGTTGGAAACCCATTCTGTTAGAGCCACGGGATAAATAAAACCGGCGTTAAGAAGTTTTTCAACCTCAAGCTTAATAGTCGTCGCTTTGCGTGGGTGGACCGGATGAAGGCGCTACTGGACTGGTTTAGCTCCGAGGTATGTATTTATCTTATGTACCACAATAGCAGGGTCGATACCAAGCATCTCTTCATAACTCCAAGAGAAGATGTCACAAAATTCTTTAAACAGAGAGGTATAAGTGATGATTTCATCTGGAGAACATGAAGCTTCAATGTGAACATTTTCAACTATCCCAGGTTTAACTGATATGTCAATCGGAATCGTGGGAGAAATATTACTGAGGTTCCCTTCAGCAAACACATCTTGTGTAGATCCGGGAATGGTCGATATGACCACAACAGTCGACGGAGTCGAAATCCGTTGGTAGTTCTCGAGAGTCTGTTGTTCCAGACACAGTATGGAACGATGATGTCTATCGTCCCAAGGGGTGTCCTCCATGACGGACATGATCATTTCATCAGTGGGAAAGATGACATGGAAAGGATCGGGAGACAACTCATCAAAATAAGATGTAGAAGGTGTTGCTGATTGAATTGTGTGATAAGCAGACTCAACTGGACTTAACGGCATGACCTCGCCGAAACAAGTATGATCTTTAGGGTCAGGGACTATCCAAGGGTCAGAAGACACAAGAATTTCATGAGGAACAACAGAGATCATATTAATAGAAGCAACTGGCGGGTGTGGAATATCGGGTGGTGGTGGTATGGGAAAAGTACCCATTAACGAAGAGTATTTTAAAAGACCGACACCAACATTCTCGTAACTCGGTGGGGTTTTAGCTATAAACGACAAGTTGCTAGTGCGAGTATCACAATTAAAGAAGGAAAGTTGATCAACCGTAACTACCTTTCCCTGATGAGGAAAATGTACTACATGGAAAAGTGTTGACACAACAACACGCATGGAATCAATCCAGCTACGACCAAGAAGAAGATTATAGTCTAAGGGAGCGTCGAAAACTTCCACTTCAACTTGGACTATCTTACCTTCTAGAGTAACGGGCAACGATGGAAGAACACCGTAAGGCTTAAAACTAGAGCCATTAAAGGCTTTGAAAGTATTTTGTGATTCATTTAAAGGAGGAGAGCCAATGGCTTTCCAACAAGCAAGAGACATTACACACGTAGAAGCACCCTCATCAATAACAGTTCGACAAATGTTCTTGTCGGCGACAACAACTTGTATTTGAAATGCAAGCTGAGGGGGTAATCTTGGAATATGGTCTTCCAAGTCAAAGACTATTAAATTCGTATCTGTTGGATCAATTCCACCTATAGCTTTCAACAGAGCCCTTTGTTGTGCAGGACAAGAATGAAAGACTTCAAGGGAAGACATCGTTGAAGGTGCCTGGGCCAGATCTTCCACAATGCTATAGTTCTGGGCTGCATGAGCATGAGGATTGAAATTCGATTTCTGCACAACACCTTTAGGGGGTCGCACGACTGTATCAAGGCTCGGTCGTTCGAGATGAAGAGGATCGTTTGTAGATGGAGTTGGTGGAGAAAGTTGTACCAAAGCGGGAGGTAAATCGTCAACCTTCTCCTTAGATGGAGAATAATCTTTGGCTCTAGTTGCGATTGCAATGTTATTCTGCTTAGAATCACCAGTACACATCAAAATGTATGATGTCATAGAAGTAGAGGGTTGGTCATGGATGACCAACTGAGCGTGTTGTTGAGACGGGAAGGGTTGGGACAAAACAACTGGCATAGATGGTTTGGGCGTTCCTTGAAGGAACTTAGTAACTTCGGCATGTCGGGGACATTCCTTCGTGTAGTGATCGTCACCACAGATAAGGCAAGGGTAGCGTGGTTTTCACTTATCCCGATCTTCAATAGGGGTACTTTTTGGCTGCTCTATTTGATTATTGTTTTTACCCTCCTTATTCTTGCCTCTCCCTTTCTTAGATTTATTTTTACTGGTCAGGGTAGATTGAACAACGTTCACTTCAGAAGTTTTACCAGCGGGAGCAGGAGACAGAGCATTTTGAACATTAGAAGATGTAGATTTAGGGGTTGTACTTGAAACAGAGTGTGAGTGGGTATGAGTAGTACCAATCACACCATCAGCTGCATGTGAGGCATCTGTAGTAGCTGAAGAGCTGGAAGTACCGGGACGAGGTAATTCAGGTAGCAAGTTGTAAAGTGTTCTCGTTTGCGAATAAACGAGATCAAGATATTGAGCACGACTGATAGCCTTCTCCTCTGTAACAACAGCGCCCATAGCAATTTCTTTACCAATTTCTTTCACGAAGGATTTCGTAAACCATTCGTCCAGTAACTGATCAGGGAGTTCAATTTTAATGAGACGTCGCCTCCTTCGCCACTCATGAATATGATCCGATATATGAGTGCCTTTAGTTTGTTTGAAGGAATTAAAAATCTCAGTCCCAGTATCATAACGGATCGGTAACTGGTAATGTGTAAGAAAATCCATAGCTAGGGTGTTGAAATCAGAAAAGAAACCTCGTGGCAATTCAATATACCACTTCGCAGCAACACCAGTAAGGGTTCGTTGAAAAAGATGAAGACAAATGGAGTCATCCATCAACGAGTTGTATGAACACCATAAATGAAAATTCATGACATGATTATTTGGGTCCTCCCCCACCTTGCCGTTGAATTTCAGAATATCCGATGGAAGCTTGGCAGGAATAGCAGGCCATTGGGGAGAGTGACGAATATGATCATTGAGAATCCTATATAAATCTGGAAAATCCAAAGTAGCAAGAAAATGCAACTGCTAATTCACTTGTGGATACTGGTGACTTTGGGATGGAAGCCTTGTCGGTAAACCAATAGGACCGTAAGCAGTCTGCCCGTAGAGAGAAGACCCTGGCTGATTCGGTGGTGGCTGGATAGGATAGTAACCCCAAGGATTGTGACCTTGAGTTTGAGTAGGGACCTGAGGTTGAGTAGTTTGATCCGAACCCCAAATAGGATTAGTTATACCTGGATATGGTTGACCTACATTAGGGACAGTTTGTTGCCCCCCAGTATTTTGAGGAAAGTTTTGTAGAAGGTGATTCCAATACTGGGCCAATTCAGGAGGTATATTTTGTCCAAAAGGTGAGGTTAGTCCCCCTATGGTAGGTATGGTTTCACCCGGAAGTTGTGTGCCAACCGTAGGTTGTGTAGTAACTGTGTTTAGTATGGGAAAAGGAAAAGGA